>KQ986819.1:15267-34096 GCA_001598015.1 Dorcoceras hygrometricum
AAAGGCGCCATACCAATCGTCACTTGGTAGCTGTTATTGTACGAAAACTCAACTAAAGACAACGCGTCTTGCTAGCTACCTCCGAAATCCAACACAACAGCTTGCAACATATCCTCTAACGTCTGGATAGTTCGCTCAGATTGGCCATCTATCTGGGGGTGATACGCGGTGCTCATAGCCAATCTAGTACCCAAAGATGTTTGCAAACTCTTCCAAAACCTGGAAGTAAACCTCGGATCTCGGTCGGAAACGATCGAAACGGGCACACCATGCAGTCTAACAACGAAATAAACGTACAGCTTCGCCATCTTCTTCAACGAGAAGGTCATCCCATAGGGAATAAAATGTGCAGACTTCGACAGAAGGTCTATAACTACCCAAATAGCATCGCATCCTCTGCTGGAACGAGGCAGATGCGTCACAAAATCCATAGCAATGTGCCCAATTCCATTGGGGCACTTCTAAACTCTGCAACAGACCACCAGGTCTCATCCTCTCGGCCTTTACCATCTCACAATTCAAACATCTAGCAACAAAACCAGCAACGTCGCTCTTTAGGCCAGCCCACCAAAAGTGCGGCTTCAAAGCATGGTAGATCTTCCGTGCACCAGGATGAACACTATGTCTGCTACAGTGCGCTTCCCGAAGGATCTCCTCCTTCAAATAAATCAAATTGGGCACAACCAACCTGCCCTGGAAACGCAAAAAACCATCAGAAGAGACAGAATAATCCTCAAGCTCGCCAGCCCTGACCTTCAACTTCAACTCGTGGATAGACGGATCGGTCCTTTGAGCTGCTCGAATGGTAGAAACAATCTGTGGCTCCACTTGGAAAGAAGAAACCATCACATAATCCTCAGCCGGGTAAAATCTCCAACCCGTAGTGTTAAGATGCTCCTGATCCTTAGAGATGTATAACAAAGCAAGCATCTCACTAGCCTTCCTGCTCAAAGCATCGGCTACCACGTTCGACTTCCCAGGCTTGTACTTAATCTCACAATCAAAGTCCTTTAGCAGCTCCATCCACCGACGTTGTCTCATGTTCAAGTCAGGCTGCGAAAACAGATACTGCAAACTCTTGTGGTCGGAGTACACCACAAACTACTCGCCATACAGGTAGTGACGCCAGATCTTCAGCGCAAAAACCACCGCTGCTAACTCCAAATCATGGACTGGGTAACGAGTCTCGTGCGGTTTCAACTGCCGTGAGGCATACGCAATGACTCGACCATTCTGCATCAACACACAACCCAACCCATTGAGCGAAGCGTCAGAACAAACAACAAAACCACCTGAGCCGGACGGCAGAGCCAACACAGGCGCAATAGTAAACTTTTCCTTGAGCAGTTGAAAAGCATTCTTGCACTGCTCAGTCCAAACAAACCTCTTGTCCTTCTGAGTTAATTGAGTCATCGGCTTTGCTATGCTTGATAATCCCTCAATGAAGCGACGATAATAGCCAGCCAGACCCAAGAAACTGCGAATCTCAGAGACATTCCTGGGACGCTCCCAGTTCAAAACTGCATCAACCTTACTGGGATCCACCAAAATCCCCTCGGCTGAAATCACATGTCCCAAGAATACGACGCGATCCAACCAGAACTCACACTTGCATTCCCCAAAGACAACAAGCTAAACATCTCCATCGCTGAGACAAAGGCCTAAAGCGCACAATCCCATGGAAGCAGTCCACGGAAGCCCTATAGTTGGACAGCACATCCATCCCAACTATGCAATCGAAATCCCAAAGCATCAAACGGATAAAGTTCGCTAACAAGACATGCTCCCCAAACCGCAACACACCATTTAACAAAACCTCCTGGGAGAACAGGCTCACACCACCAGGGGTAGAAACAAAAACAGCATCGCGCAAAGGGACGGTACACAGACCATGCTCAACAAAAAACGAATCAGAAATAAACGAATGCGATGCACCGATGTCAAACAACACACGAGCAGGAAAGTCAAAGACAAGACATGTACCTCCAATCACCCGGCTCGGTGTCTCCTCGGCCTGCTCCCTTACAACGCTTCTGCTGAAAATTTTATTCTTTTATATACGAACCAGATTAGATTTAATAAACTTGTTTAGTTTCAATTAATAACCCACTGATTGAGATTAGATATTTAATTGTGAGCAGAGAGCCTCACAGTAGTCAGGTCAACGGTCAATTTATTTCCCTGCCACCAGATCATGGCGTCATCCCTCAGCATGTAGATGGTGCATCTAGGTCGGTCACATTCCGCCATCTGAGGTGGTAGTCAAATATAAACTCCAGGGATTTGATCCAGCTCTCATTCACGAGTGGATCCGTAGTACCAAAAATCTCCTTGGGCCGCTGATACCTAAAATGCTCCTATGGATCCTCATGGTGAAGCCCTCGACCAACTGGCGGTACACCTCCACGACCGACTTCTCCCACAAATTGTTCTAACAACTGAGCCATCCCGGATAGAACCTGGGCGTTGCTGCCAGAGCCATCATCCTCGACTGAGGAACTTCCTCTCCCTCGTCCTCTACCAGACATTATCTGTAATCAATAGCCCGATTCCACCACATGACAAGCATAATTGAACATGTAACTTTAAATAAAACTATAGCTAAAAAATAGAAATAAATATCTCAAACTTAATCCTTTAAAATATCGCTTTAAAAACTTCAAAAGAAAGCAAATAACTCAAACGTAACATTTTCACTTAAAACTTAAAGACTTGGTGGTACGGCTGAATGAGAACTATCATGGAGTGAAGGTGAGCGCTTATCTTACAGAACCATGCTCTGATACCAACTTGAACGCCCAACTTTTCAATTGAAAGTGCGAATTTTTTTTTATAAAATTCAAATGCTACATAAGTCAGAAATTCAAATACTAAATAAGTCATAGAGGTTGATTCAATCAAACGTCATCCTAAACATCAAATCATGAACCGGTAAAAGTTCAAACAAATACTCATAAGAACGTTTTTACTCAGAAAATAAACATTTTGTAAATCATAAAAATGTTTTAATCTTTGGAAAACATGTGTCCATGGATAAGCACCCTCTCACCCCAGCCAAGCTCTTGCCAACCAGCGCTACCTAAACATCCTCACCTGCATCGTTGAAATTTAGTGAGCTTCGGGGCTCAACAAGTAAACTCCGGAGATAGCAACTAATAAATGCATGCACATGCGATAAAGTATTTTTAAATAAAATATACTCATTTCATCAACTCTTCAAATGAAAACGGCGCCAAACAAAATCCTTCAAAAATCTCATTAACCTCAATGAAACCCTATTCAAAATAAGAAGATTTATCATCAATTTAAAAAATCCTTCAATAATTCTCCTTAACCTCAAAATAAAACATTTACCTCAAAAATACTTTAATCAATCCTCCATTTATTTTACGAAGTGTGGCTTAGAAATATTCTGCAGTCGTCAGTCACGTCGCTTAAACAATCTCATATGGATCCATTAATTTGGCGGGACACCTCAACCCCAAGCCCGTCATTCACACGCACGTAAACAGTAAAGTTGGCGGGGCATCCAGACCCATCAATTGAAATCTACACGCTCGTAATAATTATTGCGGGGCACCCCGAGCCGTTGGTCGACATTCACACCCCAAAATAATTTGGCGGGGCACCCTGACCCGTCGGTCAACATCCAAACGCTCGTAATAAGGCGGGGCACCCTTACCCGTCGACCGGCATCCACACGCTAGTAATATCAGTCATAAAATCGTACAATTCATTAAAAATCCTCAAGACATTTTCCCTCAAAATTATATTATTTCAAAAAAATTTCCCATAACTGTCAGGCCCCGTGCTCTAAACAGAGTAAAACATACAAACACATGCGGAAGCTTATCAAAAAGCGGGTAAAATTTTCGCGTTCAGGCCTGACGGTTTAAAAAATATAATTTAAAATACAAGAATACTCAAAATACGAACCCAGTTTAAAATCCAACCACAACAGAAACAGTATAGCATAACAACATCCAACGACAACATGTATCAGACTCCAACTACGGGATACAATAACGAAGCGCAGGGCATCCCCCTGGCTAACTGATACATATATGTATGTGCTATACGCAACTGGGACACGCTAACCACCTTCTGGGTCACCACCAGCTGGGTTAAAGCCGCGACCAGCTGTAAAACCTGGGTTTCCTGTAAACAACACAAACAAGGAAACAAGCCAAGCCCCAGAGGGACATGGGGTCAAACCCCAGTACGGAGAGCAACTAATATAGCAACAGAATGCATAAGATAAAATGCAGATGCTATGCATGAGACACCGGATAACAACGGAAGGCTCAACCAACAAGGGAGCTAAGGAATTCAAGCACAACTCCAAGAATCTGCAACACCAGTGGCCACGGGGTGTGTTCACAGTGTGGTAATGAGCCACTCGCCGTGATACAACACCCGAATACCAGATGCATCAAACAACTCAACCTGCCGTTGCCTCGCCCATGAACTGTGGTAGTTAACCACTCGGCGCATGGTGGATAACGATCCCAATAGAGAGATGAGAGTGCGGTATTGCCGCTCGCCCTCGCATCCTAGTAAGAATCAACAACAACAATACAAGATACGAACAATGGCTGCAATAACAATATGAATGCAATATGGGAAATGCATGTATGCATAACAGGCAGCTAAACGATCAACAGAAAACACATATGCACACAGAAACATCCACATCAATACACCACATCCATCTAGCATTCATCTCATGCCAATTCCCAGCAATATCAAGCTCAAATCCGTACCTTCACACTGAGCAACAATTACCGAATACAAGGCCTGAGAACTCTCCAGCGAACAATAGCCTCCGAAACTGGATAGGGTGAAAGAGCTTTCCAAGAGGAGTCCAACGCTACCTCGCACGTCCAAAATGATGGCCGGAAACGATGGGAATCACCGGATAAAATCAACGGTGAACAGTAGTCGAGGGTTTGAGAAACAGAGAACGAAGGTCGAGAGAAATATTTGCTAAGTATGGGATCTGGTGAAAACAACGAAGCTCAGCCATGCTTCTTATATACGCGCGAGATATCTGTTTAAAAACAAGCACCGATAAAAACAGATCTCACAACCAACGCGCGCTAAACACAAACAAGACCCCAAAACGACGTCGCACAAAACCACGGAGAAAGTTGGTCAAAAAGCGCTGAAAGCTGGAAACACGCTACAGAAGAGTTGACCAACTTTGACATCTGTTTTCAATAATTAGCGCTACACACAACAGACCTCTCCTCACGCGAACAGATATCTCCTCACGCGAACAGATCTCTCGCTAGAGCTATACTCAAAAACGACGACGTAGCAACTTATTAAAACGGCGGCGTTTTAGAAACCAACGCATAAACCCGTAATACACAAAACAGATCTCTCGAGCAGATCTCATGCCAACGCTATACCTGATCTCTCCCACTAGCGCTAATCAAAACGACACCGTTCTTACTTATCCAAACGACAGCGTTTCAAGCCTTAACAAATACTCTAGAACCAGATCTCTACACATTAGTGCAAAACAGATCTCTCATGAAACGACGGCGTAAGGACCTCGCGCCAACAAAACACGCTGCGAAGGAAAATAACACTAGCGACCAGACTTCTTCAACAGCAAGGCTTACGTCATCAACGCAACGCATACCAGCGAAGCTTACGTCATCAAATCTGCTACCAGATTTCACCAAAAACAGATTTCAAACTCGAAAAACCAAAACTGCCAGAATTGATCCAAATGCTATTTCAAACCCGAAAAAAGCAAACCAAACATACAATCAAAATTTCCAGAATTGAAATTTATACTGAATATAATGAAAAATATGGTTCACAAGTTTCTACACAAACACAACAACACACCACCTCTAGTAGCACCACATCACGACTATCCAAGGCTCAAAATTTAATTCGTGACCGAACGAAACGTCCTTGAGGATCCTCAAGTTCCAATCTAGAACTTGAGAATTATTTAACCACTACTTTTGATTTTAGTGATGCAGACGAGGACAAGATTCTACATACTAAGATGGTGGGCTCAAAAGACGCAAGTATATCCCATTTTGTCTTTAATGGCAAAGGAGATTCTTGCATGTCCTGTTTCAACTGTTGCAGTGGAGCAAGCATTTAGCATGGGAGGAAACACGCTGGACGAGAGGAGATCTACTATTAGGCCAGAGAATTTGGAAGCACAATATCTTCTTAACGATTGGTCGAGAGCTGTCTCAAGAACACAAGATAGCCAAAATGAGACAAATGGCGACGAAGACACTGATGACACTTCTGGAACAACAACTGGAGGAGGCACAAGTGATTAGATCAAGTTCCCAATACAATTCGTCTTTTACTTTCTATTGTAATTTTAACTTATTTGTATTGTTATTCAATTACATTTATTTTTGGAAATTATTTACATTTCAAATATCAAATTCAAATCCAATTATTATTCTTTTAAATTCAAATTCGAATTCAAACACAAATTAAGATTCGAATTCAAAATTCGAAAATTTAAATTCAAATTCAAATTCAAAATTCGAATTTCAAAAATCAAAATTAAAATTTGAAATTAAATTATAAAAAGCCTATTTTTTAAAAAAATGAAATTCCTATTTTCTTTTAAAAAAAACCGAAATAAAATTTTTAATTTTTTTAATTCCTACGAAATTCGAAAAATAAAAAAAAATATTTACTGAACCGGACCGGAACCTGCCCAAAACCACCGGTTTTAGACCCGGACCGGAATCGGTTCTCATGGTTCCGATTCCGGTTCCAGGTTTTCCTGACCCGGAACCGGCCCATGGCCGGGTCTACTTGCAGAACCCGTGGATTATAGAATAGCTGTGAACAAAGCTCTACGGGCAGAACAGGATTGGAAGGCAATTGAGGATGAGCGACAGTTGAAACGACAAGCCTTCCAGCAAAAAGATCGTAGACAATCTAAGAGGCCAAGTAATAACCAACAAGGGTCTCAGGAAAAAGGGCCAATAGCTGCAAAACCCATTTCGGCTGTTTCCAAATCTGGGAATAGGCCGCCATGTCCAACCTGTAAGAAGAATCACGCGGGCCAATGTCTTTTTGGGCAGAATGTGTGTTATTCTTGTGGCAAGCCAGGCCACATATCCAAGCATTGCTCCCAGAATAAGCAACTCATCACCAGCAGAGCATATGGGATGACAACAGAACAAGCTCCTACAGATACGACAGTTGTGACTGATAAGATCGTTGTTTCTAGTATGTCTACGTTAGCATTGTTAGATTCTGGTGCAACCCATTCCTTTGTATCAGAAAGATTTGCTAAGAATTTACCAGTTAAACCAAAATTAGTTGAAGTAGGATATTGTGTCCACATTCTTTCAGGAGAAAGCATAGTAACCAATCACATTATTCGAAACATAGAACTTAAGTTACAGGGGAATATTGTCTATGCAGCTTTGATAGTATTTCCGATGCTTGAGTTTGATTTGATCTTGGTAATAGATTGGTTAACTAAGTATGGAACCGTTATAGATTTTAAGCAGAGAGCGGTTGTGAGGATTGAGATTCGATAATTAGTGATTAATCGGATTTGGTTAAGGATTAGTCACGGTAGGCGTGAATATCGAATTTCAGATTTGAGAATTTTTAGTCAAATCTGGTTGGTGATTTTTCAGATTTGACAAAGAGCTGTTCAGCTTTGAGTCGCTAGTTCCTATCGGGTGAAATCTACGTTGAATTTTGAGTTGTTTTGTTTTGTTCCTCTATCAAAAGCTGAATTCTGGAAGAATTCAGATTTGAGGTATCCTCGAGTCTCAGATCTGAGGGAACAAATGTGAGTATTCAGATGTGAAGCTAGCGAGAGGAATCTGTTAGCGGGTGCGCGCGGATGCGAGAGTCAACGAGGAGAGGACACGTGTTAGTCAACGTTCCTGGGTTGACCGGTGCTATTAGCATTATTCAGTTCCGAGTGAGCCTGACAGGTATGAGCGCTAGGATCTGCTTCAGATGTGAGGCAGTGCGATGCTGTTTTGTTTAGTTGTGCGTGTAGCGTTGAGAATTCAGATTTGAGTTAGCGCTGGAAACAGATTCGAGGACTTGTGCCTTGGCGCTAGGACCTGATAGGGCTAGGATCTGATGCTGAGATCTGAATATGTCGGTGTTGATTTTAACTGTAGCGTTTGACCTAGGTATTTAAATACAAGTGTTGCCCAACACTTAGCGTATTTTCCGACCCTGATATTCACTGTCTTCTCTTTCACTAACCCTCGATAGTTTATTGTTCACCGAACCCTTCTCCGTTAGATTGCCGTCGATTTCCGTCGTTTTTCGGAGCAAGACTGGTGGCGCTGGGTTCGCCATGCTTAGATTTTTAGATTGATACCAGTCTGGAGTTATAGATTCGTGTGTAGGAGGAGCGTGAAGGAATTACAATATTCGAAGAATTTTGCGACAGTGAACCCGAGAGTTCTTCAGTTCTTCTGAGCTTCTGAATTTGAGCTCCCAGGCCGTTCCTACTGTGTTTGCCGAGACAAGCGAGGAAGCAGACTTGAGCAGGCTGAGGTTGCCATGCCCTCGTGAGATCTGTTGAGGTAGAAACTGAGATTTGAGGTACGACATGTTAGTATTTTGAGGCATGACTTGTGCTCTGTGAATTATGTGATTTACGTGAACAGATTTGGCTCATTGGTTGATTTTATGTGTTATTCTTAGGTGAATTATGCATGCTTAAATCAGATTTGAATTTAATGGCATTCATGCATACATCTTGAGCCTGAGATTTGATTGATTACCGATTGAGAGACACATTGTGATCGGCCAACAGAGGTGTCGCGCGTGAAAGGCACAATGCTATCATCGGAGTGGTGACCGACTGAGTCGTCGTGTCTGAATACCACCAAGCTATGATGGTTAATTGAGTGGCCAGACCTGAATATCACGGACCGATGATTTCCACCGGCTGATTGGCTGTGCGTGGTATAGAAGCTCACATGATTTGCCAGCTGATTCGTTGGCCTAAATGACCGATTTTTTGACAGCCCACATACATTCACGACTTATAATACTGCATGTTTATGATTTGCTGTTTACTTAGTGCTCTTTGTACTGAGGTTTGACCTTGTATTTCTTTTCCTGCTTTTGTGTTTCTTGGGTCTGTGTTGCTCATTGCAGGAGTTACAGGTAATCTGGCTGGGCAGAGTGGAGATCCAGCTAGTAGATCCCCGTTTGGTTGAGTCCCAGTTTATTTGTATTATGTATCGAACCAGGGGATGCCCTGAGTGTCTATGTACGTGGGGATCTGTTGCTTATAGAGTTTATTTGATTACTTGTTTGTTGTTTGGATTCAGAGTAAATCCTATTTTGAGTATGAATATTTTGAATGATGATTTTATTGTTCCGGCCCAATTATTTGAAAAAAAAAATTAAGCCGTATTTTTTATGCTTCCGTGATTATGTGCTTAATTGTGCTGTTAATCTTTGTTTATTTGCACGGGGCCTGACATTTTTGGTATCAGAGCCTAAACTGGGATAAACTCGTTTTCTCTTCTATCACACTCGAGTCTAGGCGCAGAGTTTAGATTTGATTTTGATTGACTCTGTGACTTATGTGATTATATTACATGCCTCTGTGATTTATCTGCTGTTAGTCCTTACCATGAGTGTCTTTTAGAGATGCCGCCGAGGAGAGGTAGAGGCAGGACTGCTAGACGTACCGCTGAGGATTCTAGAGCCTCTGATAGCAACGATGGTGTTCAGCAGGATATACCTGTGCGTCGTAGAGAGAGACAGGCAGAGGTGGAGGATGTGACGAGACATATAGGTGAGATGGAGCTAGTGTTGGCTAGGTTCCAGAGAACGAATCCCCCTTCGTTCACTGGTGCCGAGGGTGGTCTTTCGGCTGAAGGCTGGTTGGAGCACATGGAGGACTTGTTCGATACTTTGGAGTACACCGCAGAGCGGAGATAGTTGGCCGTTTTGAGTTGAGGGAGCATGCTCAACATTGGTGGAAGGGTACTTCCAGAGTGATGAGAGAGACTAGAGTTCTGGTCTCTTGGGAGAACTTCTGTGCCGCGTTTCGACAGGAGTATGCCCCAGAGTCGTACTTAAATAACCGAGAGAGGGAGTTAGACAACCTAAAGCAAGGGAATTTGAAGGTTTCTGAATATGCCAGACAGTTTTCCTCACTTCTGGCGTATGTCCCTCTTGTTGCAAGCCAGGAGCGAACGAAGAGGAACAAGTTTATTAAGGAATTGAAGCCAGAGTTGTTTCAGTTGGTGTTGGCTGGAGCCCCATCGACGTATGCTGAGGCTGTGAATCGAGCAGTAGATATTGAGGAGAGTTTGTTGGATGCCATCAGAGGTTCAGGGCTCATGGGAAGCAATTCAAGCTGAATTCTAATACGAGTTCCTCTGGTTCTGTCAGCTCTGGTGACAGTGGTTCTGGAGTATTTTCGTGTGTACAGTGCGGTGGTATGCACACGACTTTGCAGTGTCGTGGTGTTTTGGGTCTTTGCCACAACTGTGGGCAGCCTGGACACTATGTTAGAGCGTGTCTGTTGATGATGGGACAGCCCTCTGTTCCTTCACAGCAAGGTTCGGCTGGTGGTTCTTTTCAGAGGTCGCAACCTCCTGCCCCAACCCAAAGATCTGGATTCCAACCCCATGAACCGTCTAGGTTTGGAGGATCTTTGAGACCTCAGTTTCAGGGACCGCGGCATGCCCATGTGAATTCTTTGTCGAGGGAGCAAGCTGATGAGATACCTGGTGGAGTTATCGTAGGTACATGCTCTATATTTGATTTTCCTACGAGAGTTTTATTTGATACAGGAGCATCACACTCCTTTGTTTCTGCATGGTTTGTGCATGAGTTTGGGTTGAGAGTTACCCCACTGTGTGATGTTGTATCTGTGTCTACTCCTGCTGGTGTTTGGTTGATGTCCCATGAGATTGTGGTGGACTGTGTGATCCGGTTTGATCAGAATGTGTTAGTGGCGAATTTGATCTCCTTGGAGATGAGGGATTTTGATTGTATTTTGGGAATGGATGTGTTGTCCAGCTATAAGGCTACCATTGATTGTTTCCATGGTGTGGTGAGATTTCACCCCGAGTCGGGAGAGAAGTTGGATTTCTATGGTGTTGATTCACGATCGAAGATTCCACTGGTGTCCGCCATGGAGATGTTTAGTATGTTTTCGCTGGGTAATGCTGGATTTATGATCTATGCGCTCGATGTTTCCCAAGAGTCGTGTTTGGAGTTGAGCGATATCCCGATTGTCCGAGAGTTCCCAGATGTGTTTTCAGATGAGATTCCTGGATTCCCTCCGAGGAGAGAGATCGACTTCAGTATAGAGTTGGTGCCAGGGACAGCCCCGATTTATAGAGCTCCGTATCGATTGGCGCCAGCTTAGTTGAAAGAACTCAAGGATCAATTGAGAGACCTTCTTGAGAAAGGCTTCACCCGATCGAGTATTTCGCCTTGGGGAGCTCCGATTCTGTTTGTGAAGAAGAAAGATGTATCTTGAGGATGTGTGTAGATTTTCGGCAGTTGAACAAAGCGACGATCAAGAATAAGTATCTGTTGCCGAAGATTGATGATTTGTTTGATCAGTTGCAAGGATCGGCCGTATACTCGAAGATCGATTTGCGCTCTGGCTATCACCAGTTGCGAATTAGAGACGCTGATGTAGCGAAGACAGCTTTTCGGACGAGATACGTGCATTATGAGTTTCTTGTGATGTCGTTTGGGTTGACGAATGTCACTGCTGTTTTCATGGATTTGATGAATCGCGTCTTTAGCGAGTATATCGATCGATTTGTGATTATCTTCATAGATGACATCTTGGTGTATTCGAGAAGTTTCAGAGAGCATAAGGAGAACCTGAGATTGGTATTGCAGAAGTTGAGAGACTCGCAGTTATATATCAATTTCAGCAAGAGTGAGTTTTGGCTGGATAGAGTGATCTTCTTGGGTCACGTCATCTATGCACAAGGAATTTCAGTGGATCCTTGTAAGGTCGAAGCAGTTCTTAACTGGGAGCGACCTAGGAATGTTTCTGAGATCTTTAGTTTCTTGGGTTTGGCCGGCTATTATAGACGTTTTATTGAGAAGTTTTCTTCGATAGCAAGGCCGATGACACAGTTGACTCAGAAAGACAGGAAGTTTGTTTGGAAAGATGAGTGCGAGTCGAGTTTCCAGGCACTCAAGGAGAAGCTTACCACTGATCCTGTGTTGGCTTTACCATCTGGATCGAGAGGCTTCATTGTTTGCTCCGATGCTTCTCTGAGTGGTTGAGGTTGTGTTCTGATGCAGAACGGGTATGTGATTGCGTATGCGTCTCGACAGTTGAAGTCCCAAGAGACGAGATACCCCGTTCATGATTTGGAATTGGCAGCGATTGTTTTTGCCTTGAAGATCTGGCGTCACTATCTGTATGGTGAGGAGTTTGTGGTGTTCACCGACCACAAGAGTTTGAAGTATATCTTCACTCAGTCAGATTTGAATATGAGACAGCGTCGTTGGATGGAGTTACTCAAGGATTCGATTGTGAGATCCAGTATCATCCTGGGCGGATGAATTTAGTAGCCGATGCTTTGAGTAGGAAAGCCCAGCCTGCAATGCTAACATCTTTGAGTATCTCGAGAGTCCACGAGCAGTTGGGTACTTCTGGTTGGAGATTCCAGCCGAGTGATCAGTATTTCATAGTTTCTTCTATTCAGGTTGAACCACAGATTGTGATTGACATCAGAGAGGCACATAGGACTGATCCTTTTATCCATGAATTGAAGATTAATGCTCAGAATGGTCAGTCTGATGATTTTACTGTTGCTTGATGGGTGTTTGAGATTTCGAGGAAGATTGGTGGTTCCTAACCTGATTGATTTGAAGGAGACTATTATGAATGAAGCGCATTTTAGTCGATACAGTGTGCATCCGGGCGAGAGAAAGATGTATCATGCTTTGAAGTCTCACTACTGGTGGGAAGGCATGAAGAACGACATTTCTAGATTTGTTGCTAGATGCTTGAACTGTCAGCAGGTCAAGGCCGAAAGAATGAGACCTGACGGACTGTTGCAGAGTTTAGAAATGCCTCAATGGATTTGGGAGCACATCGCCATGGGCTTTGTGACTCATTTACCTCGATCGAGTAGGGTATGTGACGCAATTTGGGTGGTGATTGATAGACTCTCGAAGTCAGCCATTTCATTCCATATGATGTGAGGTGTTCGATGAAGAAAATAGCGAGACTGTACATCGACCATGTGGTTATATTGCATGGAGTGCCTATTTTGATAGTGTCACATAGAGATCCAAGATTCACATCTCGATTTTGGAAGAGTTTGCAAGCGGCTATGGGTTGGAGATTTGCTGTGAGTACATCTTATCACCCTCATACCGATGGCCAATCTGAGAGACCATTCAGACTTTAGAGGATATGCTGCGAGCAATTGTGATGGATTTCAGTGGTGGCTGGCAGGATTCCTTATCCTTGGTTGCGTATTCTTATAACAACAGCTACCAAGTGACTATCGAGATGACTCCATTTGAGGCGTTGTATCGTCGCAAGTGTAGATCTCCGATCTGTTGGGAAGAAGTTGGTGAGAAACAGCTTTCTACCCCTGAGTTTGTGCAGCACATGAGTGATCAGATTCCATTGATTCGGAGTAGAATGAAAGCTGCACAAGATCGCTTCACAAGCTATGCTAATAAGAGACACAGACCGCTGGATTTTGAAGTTGGAGATCGAGTATTTCTCAATATTTCCCCTTTCAAGAGCGTGATGAGGTTCAGATTCAAGGGAAAATTAGCTCCTAAATTTGTTGGTCCCTTTGAGGTTGTTGAGAGGATTGGATAGTTGGCTTATAGATTGCGGCTGCCTGATGAGTTAGCAGCAATACATGATGTTTTTCATGTGTCAATGTTAAGAAAGTATG
This sequence comes from Dorcoceras hygrometricum, assembly GCA_001598015.1. NCBI lineage: Eukaryota > Viridiplantae > Streptophyta > Magnoliopsida > Lamiales > Gesneriaceae > Dorcoceras > Dorcoceras hygrometricum. The sequence goes on from KQ986819.1 coordinate 29,172, forward strand.
AGCCAGATCCGTCCCATGTGTTGAGGACTGATGAATTTGAGCTAGATTCTGCGTTGAGCTATGTGGAATATCCAGTGCAGATTCTGGATAGTAAGGAGAAGCATTTGGGGAATAAAATGGCCGAGAAGAAGCTACTTGGGAAGTGGAAGAAAAGATGAGACAAGAGTGGCCTCATCTGTTTGAGCTTTGATATAAGCATACCAGGTAATCTTCTGGCTTGTTGTCTAGTGGTTGCGTTGATTAGTGCTGATATTTTGTTGTTTTCTGCCATGTGTTTGCCTTTGATTTCGAGGACGAAATCTCTTAAGGTGGAGAGAATGTGATGATTGAGATTCGATAATTAGTGATTAATCGGATTTGGTTAAGGATTAGTCACGGCAGGCGTGATTATCGAATTTCAGATTTGAGAATTTTTGGTCGAATCTGGTTGGTTATTTTCCAGATTTGACAAAGAGCTGTTCAGCTTTGAGTCGTTAGTTCCTATCGGGTGAAATCTACGTTGAATTTGGAGTTGATTTTTATTTTCTGTCGGGAGCTGAATTCTGGAAGAATTCAGATTTGAGGTTTCCTGGAGTCTCAGATCCGAGGGAACAGTGTGAGTATTCAGATGTGAAGCTAGTGAGAGGAATCTGTTAGCGGATGCATGCGGATGCGAGAGTCAACGAGGAGAGGACACGTGTTAGTCAACGTTCCTGAGTTGATCGGTGTTATTAGCATTATTCAGTTCCGAGTGAGCATGAGAAGATATGACCGCTAGGATCTGCTTCAGATGTGAGGCAATGCGACGCCGTTTTGTTTAGTTGTGCGCATAGCGTTGAGAATTCAGATTTGAGTTAGCGCTGGAAACAGATTCGAGGACTTGTCCCTTGGCGCTAGGACCTGATAGCGCTAGGATCTGATGCTGAGATCTGAATATGTCGGTGTTGATTTTCACTGTAGCGTTTGACCCAGGGATTTAAATACAAGTGTTGCCCAACACTTAGCGTATTTTCCGACCCCGATATTCCCTGTCTTCTCTTTCACTAACCCTCGATAGTTACTGTTCACCAAACCCTTCAACGTTAGATTGCCGTCGATTTCCGTCGTTGTTCGGAGCAATACTGGTGGCGCTGGGTTCACCTTACTTAGCTCTTTTTATTGATACCAGTCTGGAGTTGTAGATCAGCGTGTAGGAGGAGCGCGAAGAAATTACAGTATTCAAAGAATTTCGCGACAGTGAACCCTAGAGTTCTTCAGTTCTTCTGAGCTTCTGAATTTGAGCTCCCAGCCAGTCCCTGCTGTGGTTGTCGAGACCAGTGAGGAAGCAGACTTGAACAAGCTGAGGTTGCCGTGCCCTGGTGAGATCTATTGAGGTAGAATCTGAGGTTTGAGGTACGAATTGAACTTCTGTTAACATCTTTGGACATAAGCATGTTAGCATTTTGAGGCATGACTTGTGCTCTGTGAATTCTGTGATTTACGTGAACAGATTTGGTTCATTGGTTGATTTATGTGTTCTGCTTACGTGAATTATGCATGCTTAAATCAGATTTGAATTTAATGGCATTCATGCATACTTGAGCCTGAGATTTGACTGATTACCGATTTAGAGACACATTGTGACCGGCCGGCGGAGATGTCACGCCTGAAAGGCACAATGCTATCATCGGAGTGGTGACCCACTGAGTCGTCGTGTCTGAATATCACCGAGCTGTGATGGTTAATCGAGTAGCCAGACCTGAATATCACGGACCGATGATTTCCATCGGCTGATTGGCTGTGCGTGGTATAGAGGCTCACCTGATTTGCCAGCTGATTCGTTGGCCTAGATGACCGATTCTTTGACAGCCCACATACATTCCATTGCAGGAGTTACAGGTATCTAGCTGGGCAGAGTGGAGATCCAACTAGTAGATCCCCGTTTGGTTGAGTCCCAGTTTATTTGTATTATGTATCGAACCAGGGGATGCCCTGAGTGTCTATGTACGTGGGGATCTGTTTCTTATAGAGTTTATTTGATTACTTGTTTTGTTGTTTGGATTCAGAGTAAATCCTATTTTGAGTATGAATATTTTGAATGATGATTTTATTGTTCAGGACCAATTATTTGAAAAGAAAAATTTTAAGCCCTATTTTTTTATGCTTCCGTGATTATGTGCTTAATTGTGCTGTTAATCTTTGTTGATTAGCACGGGGCCTGACAACGGTTAAGATTAAAATACCCAGTGGGATTTCATTCTTGTTCAGAGCTGACAGATTCGATTGTACCCCTAAGATAATATCAGCTCTGAAAGCCCAGCGGTGTTTAAGGAACGGATGTCAAGGATTTTTATTGAGTGCTTCATCGATAGAACAAGATAAGAAAATCAATTTGGAGGACGTAGAAGTAGTGGACGAATTTCCAGACGTCTTTCCAGAAAATATTTCATGTTTGCCCCCAGCTCGTGAGTTAGAATTTACTATCGATTTAGTACAGGAAGCTGCTCCAGTTTCCAAGCCTCCTTACAGACTTGCCCCTAAGGAAATGAAAGAGTTAAAAGAACAGATCCAAGATTTATTGGATAAAGATTTCATCAGACCCAGTACTTCACCGTGGGGAGCTCCGGTGTTTTTTGTGAAGAAGAAAGACGGAAGCATGCGTCTGTGTATAGATTATAGAGAATTGAATAAGTTAACAGTTAGAAATAAGTATCCTCTTCCTAGGATAGATGACTTATTCGATCAACAGATTCGTTATTGTGTTCATAGACGACATTCTCATTTACTCTAAGAATAAATTTGAGCATGCAGACCATCTTAGAGAAATTTTGCACATTTTGAGAACTAAGAAATTGTTTGATAAGTTTAGTAAATGCGAATTTTGGATCAAAAATGTTGTATTTCTTGGACATATCATTTCGAAGAAAGGGATAGAAGTAGATCCTTCTAAGCTAGAAGCTGTTCGAGAATGGCCTGTACCTAAGAGCGTAACAGAGGTTCGTAGTTCTTAGGAATAGCGGGTTATTATCGAAGATTTATAGAGGGATTCTCTAAGGTAGTTGTCCCTTTAACGTCATTGACCAAGAAGAATGCTAAGTATGATTGGACCCAAGAATGCCAGTCCAGTTTTGAGAATTAAAACTGGCATTAATAGAAGCCCCTGTTTTGAAGTTACCATCGGGGAAAGGAAATTTTGTGATTTATACAGATGTGTCTAAGACAAGATTAGGAGTTGTTTTGATGCAAGACAAGAAGGTTATTGCTTATGCTTCTAGACAACTAAAGATTCATGAGAAGAATTACCCTACGCATGACTTAGAATTAGCAGGAGTGGTTTTCGCATTAAAGATTTGGAGACACTATCTTTATGGAGAGAAATGCGAAATCTTCACGGACCATAAGAGCCTTAAGTATTTCTTTACCCAGAAAGAGCTTAACATGAGACAAAGAAGATGGCTCGAACTGGTTAAAGATTATGATTGTGTGATTAACTACCACCCAGGAAAAGCCAATGTAGTAGCAGATGAGTTAAGCAGAAGAAACGTGAGTTTAGCTAAGATCTCAGTTAAGATTCCATTAGCGAGAGAGATCATCAGATTTGAACTGGGAATAGTCAGGAACGAGAATGCTGCTAAGCTATCAGTTCTTACGATCCAGTCTATTTTGAAAGATCGGATTAGAGATGGACAAGCAAGGGATGATCAACTTCAGAAGTGGAAGAAACAAGATGAAGACAAAGGAGGAAATCGTTATACAAAAGAAGGGGGAATTGTGAGATACCAAAATAGGTTGTGGGTAGCGCACGGATGATTTGCACAAAGATATTATGAATGAAGCCCATAACACACCGTATTCAATTCACCCGGGAGGAACGAAGATGTATAAAGATTTGCAAAATCTGTTTTGGTGGCCATGGATGAAATGAGATATCTCCAATTTCGTTTCCGAGTGTTTAACATGCCAGCAAGTTAAAGCAGAGCATCAGAGACCAGCTGGGATGTTAAAGCCTCTCCCTATACCAGTATGGAAGTGGGATAATATAGCGATGGATTTCGTTGTAGGATTACCCAGGATACTCCTTGGATTTAATGCTATATGGGTTATCATAGATAGATTAACCAAGTCAGCGCATTTCTTACCCGTTAAGATGATGTACGATTTAAATAGGTATGCCGAATTGTATGTTAAGGAAATACTCAGACTCCACAGAATTCCAAGTTCTATAGTATCAGATCGAGATCCTAGATTTACCTCTATGTTTTGGAGAAGCCTACATAGAGCCATGGGAACTAAGTTAACCTTCAGTACACGTTCAATCCACAGACAGATGGACAATCAGAAAGGGTGTGAGACATGCACAATCAGGTGTTGGTCGGGTTTGGACCAGCTGTTGGTTGATGTGCTTGGCGTAGACATCGAATTTGCCTAAGTGTTGGAATCAGCAGTTGGAAAGATATCAGACGTTGCGTGGGAGACGTTTGTTTGAGTACCAGCTATTGAGTCAGTCGTTGGTGACATTTGATTTAGTTGTGCGTTCGAGCAGTAACAGTAGGAATCAATTGGAGCAGCAGTGCTTCGTTAGTTGGTCGGGTTTGGACCAGCTGTTGGTTGATGTGCTTGGCGTAGACATCGAATTTGCCTAAGTGTTGGAATCAGCAGTTGGAAAGATATCAGACGTTGCGTGGGAGACGTTTGTTTGAGTACCAGCTATTGAGTCAGTCGTTGGTGACATTTGATTTAGTTGTGCGTTCGAGCAGTAACAGTAGGAATCAATTGGAGCAGCAGTGCTTCGTTAGAGTTTAGAAGTTGATATTTCAGTCGTTGCGTTTTGACAAGCAGCAACAGCAATGCTGACGTGGATTTCAGTCGTTGGTGTATTAGCGCGTATCCAGCTGTTGCGAGAGACCAGCTGTTGCGAGTGATCAACTGTTGGTATGTTAGTTGCGATGATCAGCAGAGAGCGCTAA
>KQ986820.1:0-52140 GCA_001598015.1 Dorcoceras hygrometricum
AGTGTAATTTTTTTAAACTATTGTGTAATAGTAGTGTAATTTTAAATATATTATAGTGTAAAGGTAGTGTAATTTTATTTATACTATATTGTTACGCTAGTGTAAGTTTTTTTTACACTATAGTGTAATAGCATGTGTAATTTTAAATATACTATATTGTAATGATAGTGTAATTTTTTTTACACTATAGTGTAATGCTAGTGTAAATTTTTTTTTTACACTATTGTATTATAGTAGTGTCATTTTAATATACTATAGTGTAATTGTAGTGTAATTTTTTTTATACTACATATAATGCTAGGTAAGTTTTTCTACACTATAAGTAATTTAAAATATACTATAATATAATGGTAGTATAGTTTTATTTATATTACATTGTTATGTTTGTGTAATTATTTTTACACTATAGTGTAATAGCTAGTAGTGTAATTTTATATATACTATAGTATAATTGTGACTCCCACGCCCATTGGTGTCAATGGATTTGGGTTGAATGAAATAGTAAAAGGAAAAAGAAGGATTAAATAAAAATTTTTGTAAGCTGTATTGCCTTACAAATTCGATATTGAAACAGTTAAATTAATGGCGCCAAAATGAACTAGCAAAAGCATATCTGACCAACATATTTGAATAAAAGATCTGATAAAATTGCAAAGTTGCGATATTACAACCACTGGAACTCTATATGAATTCATTATTGTTGTAATAGATCTAATACAGATTTGACAAAAGATCAAAAACAACAACAGCTGGGCGGAAAACATCGGCCTTTGATAAACACATGCACCACAGCTGGTTCAGCTCCCGCCGCCCGTCTGCCCCAGATCTGTCTCACCTGCACCGTTAAAATCTAATGATCCTAAGGGCTCAGCAAGTAAAATCTGAGAATAACAAAATCATATAATGCAGGCAGACGGATTCATATCTGAATATAACTTTGTTTAAATGAAGGCATTTAAACATAGACATCTTTAGTAAAATCAGATTTGGGAAATAACCCAGATCTCATCATAATTTTCTTGTGATTTTTGGCTTAGAAGCTCTCCTTAGGTCATTTTGCACTTGATCAAGTTACTTCTGAATTCAGTCTTTGTGGCACGAAGCTCTATATGAAGGGGCAACTGACACTCTCGACGACTGCTCACCCTTCCTTTATGACCGTCTGTTATCTACGTCATAAATCCTTTAAAACTAAAAATTTCTTCCTTTAAACTCATATCTGGTTGAAATCAGATCTGAAAATCATCAGGGTTCACTTCTTTTAAAAGTCGCTTCTCTTTAAAATCTCACTGGGCATCAGATTCGACTACTGGGGGCTTATCGCTAGAGTGAAAACAAATTCGGCTTACAAAATAATACTCGGGTACAAAATAGATCTTAGTCGTGAAAGCAATTTGACTATAGAAGTGGTATCGCTAACGTTAAAACAGATGTGGCTAAAGGAACAGTATCGTTAGCGTGAAGCAGACTTGACTATGGTGTCTCTAGCATCGAAGCAGATTTGGCTATCGAAAATAGAATTTCAGATTTGACTATAGAATCATGTCGCTAGCGTAGAACAACAGATTTGACTATTGAACTAGTGCTGCAGCATCACGAATGACATCTAAAGGTACCATTTACGCCTATAAAACCAGAACAAAATCCCGATTCGACCAGCATCGCCGATTTCTTGGAGTCAAGTCTAGACGCCTCCATTCCCAGAAGGAAGAACTTCATACTCGTACCATAAACTAGAATCTTAAGCTCAGTGGTTTTGAAATCAACAATATCTTCATTGAAACGTGCTAGAGAGTTTTAAAACAGAAAACATTTCTGTGAACCCGAACTTTCATTTTCGTAACCAAGCATGAACATAAACATAGCTATATCTGGAACTTAAACAGGCAAGCAAACACATAACTGAGGAAAAACAATATAGTTTTAATGATGTAGCAAAGAATCAGCTTTTACTTGTCTTAACACTAGAAACACGAAGACAGCAGGTTTCTTGCAGACAATCTCCTCAAGCATCAATGACGAGCTCCTGAAGATTTTTGAGAGAATGAAAGAAAATCCTTTGCTGTAAAATGAGCTCTGTTTCACGAAATCAATAATATAAGGGAGAGGGATTTGCAGTAGGTAAAAGGACAATCGATTAAGCATGGCTCACCATGCTCATTATTTTGAATTTTGGTAAAATCTCCCTCTCACTATTTTAATTTGTAAACTTGATTTGAAATTTTGAAAAGAAACCAATTGCTCATTTTCAAATCATTTTCAGACGAAATCTGAAATCTCCTCGCGTCTTATGCTTGGGGCGAAATCTGCCTGGAAACCTTCTGCGTCGTATCTCAAAATCTGAAATGAAGAAATCAGATTTTAAATAAATAACATGAACGTAAGCTGAAATCTGAACATGGAAATATCAACATGGCCCTTAAAATATAAAGGGTTCATAAATGTGGTCCTATGGATTTCGGGGCGCTACAACTCTACCCTTCTTATTGAAATTTCGTCCTCAAAATTTACTTACCAAACAGATCTGGGTAAAGACTATACATATCAGCTTTGGTCTCCCACGTAGCTTCTCGCTATGTTTGGTTAGACCATTGTACCTTAACCATAGGGATACTACTGTTCCTTAACTTCCTATTCTCTCGAAGAAGAATCCTCTCGGGTCTCTTTTCGTAACTCAGATCTGGTGCTAACTGAATTGGCTCATGGCTCAGTACGTGCGACGGTTTGGGAATATACTTCCTCAAAGCTGACACATGAAAAACACTATGCACTGAAGACAGATGTCGGGGCAATGCTAAACGATAAGTCAACGTTCATACTCGTTCCAGAATCTCATAAGGCCCAATGTCTGGGACTCAGCTTTCATTTCTTTCCAAAACGCATCACTCCTTTCATCGGAGCTACTATCAAAACACATGATCACCAACTTCGAAGCTCAGCTCTCGACGTCTATTGTCTGCATAACTCTTTTGCCTACTCTGAGCTACTCTCATCCGTTCTCTAATCTTTCTAACAGCTTCGGCTGTTTGCTCTACCACATCTGGTCCTAGACCAGCTCATTCTCCTACCTCATCCCGGTGAAGAGGTGTTCTACATTTACGATCATAGAGAGCTTCGTATGGAGCCATCTGGATAGAAGCCTGGAAATTGTTGTTATACGCGAATTCTACCAGCGGTAACTTTAAATCTCAGCTCTTTGAAAAATCCACAATACAAGCCCTGAGTAGATCCTCTAAAATCTGAATCACCCTTTCAGATTGTCCATCTGTCTGGGGTGAAAGGCTGTGCTAAATGTCAACTTCGCACCCAAAGCTCTATGCAAACTTTTCCAGAAAGCTGACGTAAACTTCGGATCTCTATCAGATACAATCGAAACTGAAACACCATGCAGCCTCACTATTTCCTTCACATACAGATCCGCGTAGCTGCTCACATCATATGTTGTCTTAACTGGTAATAAGTGAGCCGACTTAGTGAGTCTGTCTACTATAACCCAAATAGAATTATATCATTGAACGGTTCTGGATAGACCAAACACAAAATCCATAGCTATACACTCCCATTTCCATTCAATAGGCAGGGGCTTCAACAGTCCTGCTGGTCTTTGGTGTTCAGCTTTCACCAATTGGCACGTCAAACATTTAGAGACAAATCTGGAAATATCTTGTTTCATTCCTGACCACCAATATAACTTCTGGAGATCCTTATACATCTTAGTACTCCCTGGATGTACAAAATATGGGGCTGAATGGGCTTCTGTCATCAGATCTGATCTCAGGGTGTCTACTTGGGGCACCCACATCCGGCCATGGAATCTCACTACTCCTCCTTCTGAAAAATAGAGATTACTACCTCTCTCTCTATCTTGATTAACCCACTTCTGAAGCTGCTCATATTTCATCTGTCCCTCTCGAATCTGGTCTATCAGATTTGATCGAATGGTGAGATTTGCCAAAATAACAGTACCAGCACCGGGCACCAACTCTAATCCGAACTTCTCAATATCATAAGCCAATGGCCTCTGGACAATGAGCTGGGCTAATCCAATTGATTTCCTACTTAGGGCATCGGCCACCACATTGTCCTTTCTTGGATGATAGCTAATTGTACAATCATAATCTTTCGCCAGCTCTAGCCATCTCCTCTGCCTCATATTGAGTTCCTTTTGGGTGAAAAAGTACTTGAGGCTCTTATGATCTGTAAATATCTCACACTTCTCCCCATAGAGGTAATGTCTCCAGATCTTCAAGGCAAAGACTACAGCTGCCAGCTCTAAGTCATGCGTGGGATGGTTTTTCTCATGATCCTTTAATTGTCTGGATGCATAGGAGATTACTCTACGGTCCTGCATCATCATAGCACCTAAACCCAACTTAGACGCATCTGTATAAATAACAAACTTTTCTTCATCAGATGGCATAGTTAGCACAGGGGCTTCTATCAACGCTTGCTTTAACTTATCAAAACTGAGTTGTCAATCTGGTGTCAAATCATATTTAACCTGCTTTCTTGTTAGCGAGGTTAAAGGAACTGTTATCTTTGAAAACCCTTGAATAAATCGCCTATAGTATCCGGCTAAACCCAAGAAACTCCTACTTCTGCAACAGATTTGGGAACTGGCCATTCACATACATCTTCTACCTTGGTCGGGTCCACTTCTAGTCCATCATTGGATATAATATGACCTAAGCACGCATCTTTATCCAACCAAAAATCACACTTACTAAACTTAGCGAACAACTGCTTACTCTTTAAAACTTGAGCACTGTCCTCAGATGGTCTGTGTGCTCAGATCTGGTCTTAGAGTACACAAGAATATCGTCTATGAACACACCTACGAACTGATCCAAAAATGATTGAAAAACTCTATTCATCGGGTCCATAAAAGCTGAGGGTGCATTGGTAAGTCCAAAGGGCATTACTAAAAACTCATAATGGCCATAGCGGGTTCTAAGGTTATCTTATAGATGTCAGCTGGTTTAATATTCAATTGATGGTAACCAGATCTCAAGTCGATCTTAGAAAATACTATTGATCCCTTCAGCTGGTCAAAAAGATCCTCAATCCTAGGAAGGGGATATTTGTTCTTAATGGTCAGCTTATTCAGCTCTCAGTAATCTATACATAACCTCAAACTCCCATCATTCTTCTTAACAAATAAAACAAGGGCTCCCCACGGTGACGTGCTCGATCTAATGAAACCCTTATCTAACAAATCTTGGATCTGTTCCTTCAATTCCATCATATCTGATGGAGCTAAGCGATAGGGTGGTCTGGATACAGGTGCGGCTCCTGGTACTAGATCGATTGCGAATTCCAGCTCTCTATCTGGTGGTAGTCCGTGTATATCCTCTGGGAAAACCTTGGGAAACTCATTTACCACCTCCACATCTGAAAGTTGGGGCTTACTAATCATAACCTCAAACTCCCATCATTCTTCTTAACAAATAAAACAAGGGCTCCCCACGGTGACGTGCTCGATCTAATGAAACCCTTATCTAACAAATCTTGGATCTGTTCCTTCAATTCCATCATATCTGATGGAGCTAAGCGATAGGGTGGTCTGGATACAGGTGCGGCTCCTGGTACTAGATCGATTGCGAATTCCAGCTCTCTATCTGGTGGTAGTCCGTGTATATCCTCTGGGAAAACCTTGGGAAACTCATTTACCACCTCCACATCTGAAAGTTGGGGCTTACTAATCGTAGTTAAGGACGATAGACTTGCCAAAAATCCTACCCCGCCTTTCCTCAAACAGCTTTGAGCCTTAAGAGCTGATATAATGCGTGGAATCCTCCAAATCTGGTTGGCCTCAAACGTAAACGGGTCTCCTCTAGGTGCATTAACCATTACTCTTCTGAACTTGAAGTCAATTACTACCCCCATACTTAGTTAACCAGTCCATTCCCAAAATCATATCGAACTCAGGCATCGGTAGTACAATCAAATCGGTGGTAATCAAACGCCCTTGGATCCTAAGTTCTAAACCTTGAAACAGATCATAGGTTACTAACTCTTCTCCTGATACTTGGTCGGGTCTGATGGGTAACTTCTTAGCAAATTTGGATGTTATGAAAGAATTGGTAGCACCTGAATCTATCAAATCTATGGACCAGCAATCAAGATCTTACCCGTAACCACCGTCGAATCTGGGTTGGCCTGCTCAACTGTCATCACAAAAGCTCTACTGGTCACCAGCTGCTTTGTCTTTGGGTAATTCTTAATAACATGCCCTGACAACCCACATATGTAGCAGACGTTCTGACCAAGTACGCATGGACCAGGTGGGTCCTCTGGCACTTGGAACACACTGGCCTGTTGTTGCTAGCAGGAATTGCATTAATGGGTTGAATAGGTAGGGGTTTCTGCTCTTGAGGTCTCTGCTGATTCTTATTCTGTTTCTTGAATGTCCTCTGATCTTTCTGCTGAAAGGCCTGCCTCTTCTGGTGCCTCTCTTCTTCCATATCTTTCCAATCCCTCTCAATACGCAGGGCTCTATCCACTACTTCTCTGTAAGTCTTAGGCACATATAACCTAACATTCATCTTGAACATATGCTTTAACCCTTCCACAAAGTAGCTCAGCTTCTCCTCTGGGTCACTACCAATGAGACGTACAAAATAACATCCTCTTTCGAACATCCGCACATACTCCTGCGGTCATACTTCCTTGTTTCAAAGTTAAAAACTCTCTCTTCAACTCAGACCTCTTGTCTGCTGTGAAGTATTGCTCAAATAATACTCGCTTGAAATCTCCCCAAGTCAGATTTGCCAAATTCACAGATAGCTTAGCTCCTTCCCACCAAATTATAGCGTCATCTCTCAACATGTAGAGAGCGCACCGAGGCCTATCCAAGTCTGGCATTTGGGGATACTCAAATATAACCTCCATTGACTTGATCCAGCTCTCAGCAATCAGCGGATCTATTGTACCACTAAAATCCTTCGGTTTCTATCTTCGAAACTTCTCTTGAAGATCATCGTGGCTTGGTCCTCTACTACTAGAAGATTGGCCATTGCCTCTACCGGTTTGTTCTACCAACAGCCTTAGGAGTTGGGCAATACTAGCGTTACTGTCGGGACTGGTTTCTTCTAAGGGAATGCTTCTTCTACCTCTTCCTCTTCCTGACATATTAATCTATATCCCGTAATCCACCATGATATAAACATCATAACATGCTAAATTTAAAAGACAAATGCTCTGAAACATAAAATAAAACTACACAGCTCTGGAAAAACGATCGACGAAATCTGTCCCAACCGGAAGTGTGTGTGTTTATCTCAGGACCATGTTTTGATACCAAGTTGTGATCGCCCATGCCCATGGGTGTCAACGGATTTGGATTGAATGAAATAGTTAAAGGAAAAAGAAGGGCTAAATAAAAATTTCCGTACGCTGTATTGCCTTACAAATTCGATATACAAACAGTTGAATTAATGGCGCCAAAATGAACTAGCAAAAGCATATCTGACCAACATATTTGAATAACAGATCTGATAAAATTGCAAAGTTGCGATATTACAACTACTAGAACTCTATATGAATTCACTATTTTTGTAATAGATCTAATACAGATTTGACAAAAGATCAAAAACAACAACAGCAGCGCAGAAAACATCGGCCTTTGATAAACACATGCACCACAGCTGGCTCAGCTCCCCCTGCCCGTCTGTCCCAGATCTGTCTCACGTGCACAATTAAAATCTAATGAGCCTAGGGGCTCAGCAAGTAAAATCTGAGAATAACAAAATCATATAATGCAGGCAGACGCATTCATATCTGAATATAACTTAGTTTAAAGGAAGGCATTTAAACATAGACATCTTTCGTAAAATCAGATTTGGGAAATAACCCATATCTCATCATAATTTTCTTGTGATTTTTGGCTTAGAAGCTCTCCTTAGGTCCTTTGGCACTTGATCAAGTTACTTCTGAATTCAGTCTTTATGGCATGAAGTTTTATATGAAGGGGCAACTGACACTCTCGATGACTGCTCATCCTTCCTTTATGACCGTCTATTATCTACGCCATAAATCCTTTAAAGCTAAACATTTCATTCTTTAAACTCATATCTGGTTGAAATCAGATCTGAAAATCATCAGGGTTCTTTTAAAACTCGCTTATCTTTAAAATCTCACTGAGCATCAGATTCGACTACTGGGGGCTTATCGCTGGAGTGAAAACAGATTCGGCTTACAAAATAATACTCGGGTACAAAACAGATCTTAGTCGTGAAAACATATTTGACTATAGAAGTGGTATCGCTAACGTTAAAACAGATGTGGCTAAAGGAACAATATCGTTATCGTGAAGTAGACTTGACTATGATGTCTCTAGCAACGAAGCAGATTTGGCTATCAGAAATAGTAGTGCTAGCGTGAAACAGATTTGACCTCGGGGTTGGTATCATTAGTGAGAAAAGTAGATACGACTGTAGAAACAGTGTTTAAGAGTGAAACAGATTTGACATGCGAAATTCAGATCTGACATGATAATTTCAGATTTGACTAAGGAATCATGTCGCTAGCGTAGAAAAACGGATTTGGCTATTGAACTAGTGTTGTAGAATCACGAACGACATCCAAAGGTACCAGTTCCGCATATGATTTCTTGGAGTCAAGTCCAGACACCGCCATTCACCAGAAAGGAGAACTTCATACTCGTACCATAAACTAGAATCTGTAAGCTTAGTGGTTTTGAAATAAAAAATATCTTCATTGAAACGTGCAAGAGAGTTTTAAAACAGAAAACATTATGTGAACCCGAACTTTCATTTTCGTAACCAAGCATGAACATAAACATAGCTATATCCGGAACTTAAACAGGCAAGCAAACACAGAACTGGGGAATATACTATATTGTAATTTTAGTGTAATTTTTTTTATACTATAGTGTAATGCTAGTGTAAATTTTTTTTTACACTATAATGTAATTGTAGTATAATTTTAAATATACTATAGTGTAATGGTAGTGTAATTTTATTTATACTACATTATAATGCTGATGTAAGTTTTTTTACACTATAGTGTAATAGTAGTGTAATTTTAAATATACTGTAGTGTAATGATAGTATAGTTTTATTTATACTACATTGTTATGCTTGTGTAATTTTTTTTACGCTATAGTATAATAGCTTGTAGTGTAATTTAAATATACTGTAGTGTAATGGTAGTGTAATTTATTTATACTACATTGTTATGCTAGTGTAAGTTTTTTACACTATAGTGTAATAGCTAGTGCAATTTTAAAAACACTATAGTGTAATGCTAGTGTAAATTTTTTTACACTATAGTGTAATAGTATTGTAATTTTAAATATATTATAGTATAATGGTAGTGTAATTTTATTTATACTACATTGTTATGTTCGTGTATTGTTTTTACACTATATTGTAATAGTAGTGTAACTTTTAAATATATTATAGTGTAATGGTAGTATATTTTTATTTATACTACATTGTTATGCTAGTGTAATTCTTTTTTACACTATAGTTTAATAGCTAGTAGTGTAATTTTAAATATACTATAGTGTAGGTAGTGTAATTTTATTTATGCTACATTGTTATGTTAGTTTAAGTTTTTTTTATACTATAGTGTAATAGCTAGTAGTGTAATATTAAATATACTATAGTGTAATGGTAGTGTAATTTTATTTATACTACATTTTTATGCTAGTTTAATTTTTTTACACTATAATATAATTTTAAATATACTATAGTGTATATAATTTTTTTTTACACTATACTATAATGCTTGTGTAAATTTTTTACACTCTAGTGTAATATTAGTGTAATTTTAAATATATTATAGTGTAATGGTAGTGTAATTTTATTTATACTACATTGTTATGTTATTGTAAGTTTTTTTACACAATAGTATAATAGCTAGGCGTAATTTTAAATATACTATAGTGTAATTTTTTTTACACTACGGTGTAATGCTAGTGTAAATTTTTTTTACACTATAATGTAATTATGTAATAGTAGTGTAATTTTAAATATAATGTTGTGTAATGATAGTGTAATTTTATTTATACTACATTTTATGTTAGTGTAAGCTTTTACACTATAGTGTAATATCTAGTAGTATAATTTTAAATATTCAATAGTGTAATGGTAGTGTAACTTTATTTATACTATATTGTTATGCTAGTGTAATATTTTTTACACTATAGTGTAATAGTAGTGTAATTTTAAATATAATGTTGTGTAATGATAGTGTAATTTTATTTATACTACATTTTATGTTAGTGTAAGCTTTTACACTATAGTGTAATATCTAGTAGTATAATTTTAAATATTCAATAGTGTAATGGTAGTGTAACTTTATTTATACTATATTGTTATGCTAGTGTAATATTTTTTACACTATAGTGTAATAGTAGTGTAATTTTAAATATAATGTTGTGTAATGATAGTGTAATTTTATTTATACTACATTTTATGTTAGTGTAAGCTTTTACACTATAGTGTAATATCTAGTAGTATAATTTTAAATATTCAATAGTGTAATGGTAGTGTAACTTTATTTATACTATATTGTTATGCTAGTGTAATATTTTTTACACTATAGTGTAATAGTAGTGTAATTTTAAATATAATGTTGTGTAATGATAGTGTAATTTTATTTATACTACATTTTATGTTAGTGTAAGCTTTTACACTATAGTGTAATATCTAGTAGTATAATTTTAAATATTCAATAGTGTAATGGTAGTGTAACTTTATTTATACTATATTGTTATGCTAGTGTAATATTTTTTACACTATAGTGTAATAGTAGTGTAATTTTAAATATAATGTTGTGTAATGATAGTGTAATTTTATTTATACTACATTTTATGTTAGTGTAAGCTTTTACACTATAGTGTAATATCTAGTAGTATAATTTTAAATATTCAATAGTGTAATGGTAGTGTAACTTTATTTATACTATATTGTTATGCTAGTGTAATATTTTTTACACTATAGTGTAATAGTAGTGTAATTTTAAATATAATGTTGTGTAATGATAGTGTAATTTTATTTATACTACATTTTATGTTAGTGTAAGCTTTTACACTATAGTGTAATATCTAGTAGTATAATTTTAAATATTCAATAGTGTAATGGTAGTGTAACTTTATTTATACTATATTGTTATGCTAGTGTAATATTTTTTACACTATAGTGTAATAGTAGTGTAATTTTAAATATAATGTTGTGTAATGATAGTGTAATTTTATTTATACTACATTTTATGTTAGTGTAAGCTTTTACACTATAGTGTAATATCTAGTAGTATAATTTTAAATATTCAATAGTGTAATGGTAGTGTAACTTTATTTATACTATATTGTTATGCTAGTGTAATATTTTTTACACTATAGTGTAATAGTAGTGTAATTTTAAATATAATGTTGTGTAATGATAGTGTAATTTTATTTATACTACATTTTATGTTAGTGTAAGCTTTTACACTATAGTGTAATATCTAGTAGTATAATTTTAAATATTCAATAGTGTAATGGTAGTGTAACTTTATTTATACTATATTGTTATGCTAGTGTAATATTTTTTACACTATAGTGTAATAGTAGTGTAATTTTAAATATAATGTTGTGTAATGATAGTGTAATTTTATTTATACTACATTTTATGTTAGTGTAAGCTTTTACACTATAGTGTAATATCTAGTAGTATAATTTTAAATATTCAATAGTGTAATGGTAGTGTAACTTTATTTATACTATATTGTTATGCTAGTGTAATATTTTTTACACTATAGTGTAATAGTAGTGTAATTTTAAATATAATGTTGTGTAATGATAGTGTAATTTTATTTATACTACATTTTATGTTAGTGTAAGCTTTTACACTATAGTGTAATATCTAGTAGTATAATTTTAAATATTCAATAGTGTAATGGTAGTGTAACTTTATTTATACTATATTGTTATGCTAGTGTAATATTTTTTACACTATAGTGTAATAGTAGTGTAATTTTAAATATAATGTTGTGTAATGATAGTGTAATTTTATTTATACTACATTTTATGTTAGTGTAAGCTTTTACACTATAGTGTAATATCTAGTAGTATAATTTTAAATATTCAATAGTGTAATGGTAGTGTAACTTTATTTATACTATATTGTTATGCTAGTGTAATATTTTTTACACTATAGTGTAATAGTAGTGTAATTTTAAATATAATGTTGTGTAATGATAGTGTAATTTTATTTATACTACATTTTATGTTAGTGTAAGCTTTTACACTATAGTGTAATATCTAGTAGTATAATTTTAAATATTCAATAGTGTAATGGTAGTGTAACTTTATTTATACTATATTGTTATGCTAGTGTAATATTTTTTACACTATAGTGTAATAGTAGTGTAATTTTAAATATAATGTTGTGTAATGATAGTGTAATTTTATTTATACTACATTTTATGTTAGTGTAAGCTTTTACACTATAGTGTAATATCTAGTAGTATAATTTTAAATATTCAATAGTGTAATGGTAGTGTAACTTTATTTATACTATATTGTTATGCTAGTGTAATATTTTTTACACTATAGTGTAATAGTAGTGTAATTTTAAATATAATGTTGTGTAATGATAGTGTAATTTTATTTATACTACATTTTATGTTAGTGTAAGCTTTTACACTATAGTGTAATATCTAGTAGTATAATTTTAAATATTCAATTCCCGATGGGATTCACGACCGTACCCGAAATATATTAAAATAATTAAAAAATATTTTTTAATATAAAAAATATTTTTATTATCTGCTAAAACAAATAATAAAATAATATATTTTTTAGTATTTTTACTTTTTGTATGTCATTCTTTTTGTATTAAAATAATTTAGTTTCTACAACATATGACTTGTTTTAATAGAAATGCATATATTTTATTTAGTTATTGATGTTCATGAACATGAATATAGTATTCTTATATAACATATGTTGGTAACAAGTACCCACGTGCACATGAAAAAGTAATACATCTTCTGAAGTGCAAGCTCCAAAGACCTTCCGGTGGAAGTTAAATCTTTTAATGTGGTTTAATGATACAATCATATATTATTTTTGTTTTGGATTTAATTGTTTAGTGGATTTAATTGTTTAGTGGATTTAATTTTCGATGCTTATATATCATCTCGCATGGCTTGTACTTGTCCTTGTTCGGGATATCTCTTCACGACCCTACGGGTTCCCGAATATTCGGGTTCCGACACCTGCGGGTACGGGATCAGATTATTAAATAGAATCTCAATTCTTTTCGGGATGGGAATCGAGAAAGTGGGTTACGGGACGGGACCCCACCCGATTCCACCCATAGTAATGGTAATGTAGTTTTATTTATACTAAATTGTTATACTATGTGATTTTACTTATACTACATTATTATACTAGTGTAACTTTATATTTACACTACACTATAATGGTAGTGTAACTTTAAATACTATAGTGTAATGCTAGCATATTTTATATATAATACATTGCAATGATAATATAATTTTATTTACAGTACATGTTATGCTAGTGTAATTTTATCAACACTATAGTATAATGGTAATATAATTTTAAGAGAAAAAGATTATTTTGGTCTTATATCTTTAACAGTTTTATCTTTAGTCCTATAAATAGTCAAACTTCAGTTTCGATCCTTTAACTTTTAAGTTTTACCTATTTTAATCCGATTTTCTTGACGTGACCAATTTTGACATTAAATTGCTGATTATACGAAGTTAGTTTGATGACATGATAAGAAGTTTGGGAATTTTTGAATTCAATATAATAACATCCTAATTGGAATGAGACATCATTGGACAACAAATATAAACTATAAATAAATTGTTAAAAAGACACAATTAAAAACCAACCTCCTCTTGCTAAATTAATCTCAAAAATTACCAATTAATATTTATTTTGTCTTATTGTGTTATTCATTTTAAGGTCATATAAAAACCAATATTGTTCCAGAACAGAAAATCAACATGGATCAAAATCCTAAAAGATTTTAAAGGAAATAAAAAACTCACCATTCACATTGAAAGAGCTTAACAGAGTTCTAATCTTTACCTTCGGGGAGAAAAGATTCGCAAATAAGACAATATTTGGTTATCAGGTGTTAAATTGAATAACATAATAAGACAAAATAAATATTAATTGGTAGTTTTTGAGATTAGTTTAGAAAAAAGAGGTTGGTGTTTTTAATCGTGTCTTTTTTAACTATTTGTTTATAGTTTATATTTTTTTGTCCATTGACGAGTCATTCCAAATAGGATGGTATTATATTAAATTCAAAAATTCCATAATCTTTCCATGTCATCAAACTTATTCCGCCTAGTCAGCAATTTAATGTCAAAATTGGTCAATTCAGTAAATTCGGATTAAAATAGGTAAAATTTAAAAATTAAAGGATCAATACTGAAGTTTGACTAGTTACAGGACAAAAAGAGAAAACAGTTAAAGATACAGGACCAAAATGACATTTTTTCCTAACTTTAAATATACTTTAGTGTAATTTCGTTTATACAACATTATTATGTTAGTGCAATTTTATTTATATTACATTGATATACTAATAATATTAAATATATTATAGTTAATGGTAGTGTAGTTTTAAATATATTATAGTATTATGCTAGTATAATTTTATTTGTACTACACTGTTATGCTAGTGTAATATTTTATTTACATTATAGTGTCATAATGTGATCGAAAGGGCGTGGCCACCAAGATCGTCCATTTTCCCATTTTAAAACCCCACGTTATGTGATCTCCGTTACAAATGAAATATCCCCTCTGGTGATTTGTCACACATGTTTCCATTTTTTTTCCAACATTTTCACCATTTTTTTTGTTAAACACCTTCTTCTTGAATAACTCGGATTTAACAAACTTTTCATTCCCCTTGTCCTCGCTCATGTTTCCTTTGACTCGATATTTAACGCACTGATTGATTTATAATCAACTAATCGATCAGCAATAGTAATGCCAGACGGAAAATCCTTGACCCCTTGTCATCTCAGTTCTGCTTGGGCCCAAGGTTACATTCCCCCAAGAAATTGTACGGTTTGTCATCCTTGAACATATCACGAACGTCCAACATCAGGATAAAAAAACCATACTGTTTTCCTAATGTACCCATTAAAACTAATGAGATCACAATAAAAGATGTATAATCACCCAAAAAAGTATAACCGATTTGCTCCCCCGAAGTATAGGGGTTGGGTTATCAGAATCAAAGTCTAATTTTTCTTGGCGTGACACAGGGGCGAAAGTAGGATTTGTTAGTTTTGTGGGTTGGATGAATAATTGAGTTGGTGGGCTAAGATAAATAAAAGTTAAATCTTATATATATATATACATACATATAGTACATCTATAAGAGTTGGGCTAGATTGAGTTTCGAATTGCTAGGTTAAAATAAACAAAAGCTCAATCTTTATATATATACATATGTATACATATATATATATAATATACCTATAAGGGGTAGGCTAACTCCAGTTCACCTCAAGAAACACCCTGGCAGGGCCGGGCTTGGATTCGGACAAAGTTTGATTCTATTTAAAAAATTTGGCATCAGAAGCACATGTCCACCACATTCAAGAATTAAATTCATTAGTATCGAATTATTTTTCATTCAACGAGTTCGTGGTATATATTATGAAGCTCAAATTACTATAGCATGATAGTGCTATAACATTGGACAGTGCACGAGAGATATCCAATGTTAACTGGATATCGTACATATATGTATATATATTCTGAACCTTGTAACTTAAATATATAGCGATGAAACAGATGAGACAAGAGGCTCGGATTCAATACTTACAGAGGATCCATGCTCCATCTCAGTCGAAGTTGAATCCAGCATACCTGAAGCGGGATCGGTTTTGATATATCAAAGTACGAGAGAATTTGTATATACACACGATCGAATAATGAACTATGAATCTAAGAGAATATAACGAACAAAGTAATGAATTGGTCCCACGTACTCAGAAATCGCCACCCGAAATCTTCTTCTCTACCCAGGAAGGCGACAGCACGGGGCTCATTTTACATTCCAAGTAGTCATCAATATTATCTGATCTATCCAACTTCACTACTGTTTGCACTTTGACTCGCCAAACTTTCAATGTTTGGTCCAAACTAGCACTGTATACAAGCAAATCTCTCCCAATCTCACCATCTTCCATGGCAGCAGCCAAGCATTTCACGGGGCCATGATGCCCGTCTACCACAGCAGCACACGAATGCAAAGAGTTCCCATCTTCGCGCTTCCAGATTCGTATCGTTGCATCCTCGGAGCCGCTGAGGATAAGATCCTCGATTGTTACTAGACACAGAACTGCAAAATGATGCCCTTGCAAGAATCCCAAGTGGTTGTATCTTCCGGAGATTCTCTCCTTCTCCCAGAAGTTTATCAGCCCATCCGATGACCCGGAATACAGGAAACAGTTTCCATGAGACATGCTCAGGGCTAAGGCGTTGACAGGGGAAGGCTGGAACTTGAGCTTCATTGTGAGAATATGTGAGCTCTCGCCGGAAACCCTTCTCCAAATCTTCACTGTTCCATCGGAGGAACAGGTGAAAACACAGCCATCTTCTTGGTTGATCACAATTGCGTTCACAGGGCCTTCGTGAGCGATAAACGAGTCGACGCATCGTCTCTCGGTTATGTGCCACACTTTTACCGTCCGATCCCAAGAGCCTGTGAACAAAAGCCTCTCCATGTTGCTGTATGCGAGACAAGAAATAGGATTCTTGTGTTGATGGCTGCTTTTCTTCGGGAATTTAAAGAAAGATCTTCCTGGTAAGGTTGCCATTTTCTTCGAACGGAAGTTCTCTGCAGACGGCACATCCCACACTCGGATTCTGCAGTCACCATGCGACGTAAAGAGAAACCTTCCCCACCCTGAAATGGATCGAATATCGCCGGTCGAAGCCTTTATATACCCCACTTCTGAGCAATCAGGCAGCTTCCAGACATGGATTCTGCAGCTACCTGATCCTGTAAAGATGAAATCCTTTGTCACATACACAGAGAAGATGCTACCTTCACTGCGGTGCAGTGATGCCAAGCAATGGTAGAGAAGCGGCGGAGACGGTGCGGAGTTCAGCGGAGACCGGGTCCATTGTGTTTCGGGACTCCTCGGCCAAAGCGTGAAGGATGCTGCGGAGGCGCAAGAAGTTCTCGCTGAAACAGGCTGAGTATCACCTTCATCGTCGTGCGAAACAGACAATCTTCCGGGAAGATTTACGCTTCTTCTGCCTTCATTCTTGAAATTACAGGGAATATTTTCATCTGGGAACTCCATGGATCTTGAGCCGAAAATGGTTGATGAAACGAGAAAGGCATTATAGTTTTTTTTCAGGTTCGCTATCCCATACTACAGCTTCTATTAAATTCTTGGGTTCCTATCAGAATCAACCTTATGAAGCTAGCTGTAGATCGGTAAACATAGCAATTTAATTCAATCTTTACGTTCATTCATTCATGGGTTCACTAGGTGTCAGCTCTGAAAAAAACTGATTAACAACAGAGAGTGGTCCACAGTAATAATATATATACATATATATATATAACTTTCATATGCTTGGAATTTTTTTCGGTTCGTGTCGACATATCATAAAATTTAAAAGGTTTACTTAAAATGTTCACTATATGTATATATATATAACGAAAAAGACATAGCACTAAAATTTTTTAAAAAAAAAAATTGTATAGTAACTCAAGTAGAAGAGGAACACCGGAGCCACGAAATATTAATATTGTCAGCAAAAAAATTTATAATTGTTATGTAGTTAATTGACATGTACGATTCTGTATTTTGTTAAGAAATTTTTGAGCCCAAGTTGTATAAAATTTCTGCCCCGCCATTTCTATGTTTAATTTATTTGTATCATTATTGATAATTATAGTAAGGTTGGTGATTGAAGTAACTGCAATTCAAGCTAAGATTCACATTATTTCATGTGGAGTTATGATTTGATCTACCTCTTTGTCCCCATAAATTCTTTTAGATGGGAATATATTTAATAAATCTTATAAAAAAATGTAAAATTAACTAACTAGATTATTATCAAATCTATGTAAGTGGATGACCACATGCATTAATCGTAAAAAAGTTACCAAGTAAATTGTCGATTACAACTTACATTCTAAGGAATCACACAACAAAAATGGTTAGCTTCGTGGTTCAAAGAAATCGATAATTTAAATTTTTATAATGCTACAATCACATACTTCTTGCTCTATATATCAAATATTGCTGGTTAATTCCTCTTTTGATTAAATATTTTATGCTAATTTATTAAAGTAATATTTAATAATTGAATATAAATTTCATATATCAAATATATCTTCTTCTTCCGGTGACTTCTCTCCACTATAACCCCATTCATGAGATTTCCACTCAGGAAGTTGTTGAATGAGCACCTGTGAGTGTTAGATCAAAATAAAAATAATATGTTTTTGGAAAGTGAATTCATATTATTATGATTATTATAACATTAATTATAAAGTTAGGAAATGTAAAATGACGAACCACCCCTCTTGAATCTGGTCCTGATCCGATCGTGGTCTGGCAAGCGAGTCTCCAGTTCTTTGGTTTCTACGAATTAAATGCAAAATGGCGCTTAATATAATTCCACATTGAACCCCAAAGTTTGGTGAAATACCTTTTTAAGCTTTTCCTTCTCTTTCTCTGTGCGAGGGCTTAATAGCTCTTTCCCCTCAACAACCTACTGTCAAAAAAGAATCTTATTTATTTATTTTTGAGAAAAAAAAACCATATTCTTAACTTAGGACGATATATGTAATGAGATAATGATCAATTAAATATTAATCAATTAAACATGTATAAAAATATATTAAGATTATTATCTAGGTGTAGTGATATAAACTCGGGTTAAAATAAACTATTCGATTAAATTATTAGTCTAATGATAATTACCTCAACCATGCAAGTGGCACAGGTTCCTCCTCCAGCACAATTCAACAATGGCCTGGCCTGTAATTAAATAATGAAACGAGCCTAAAAATAGGATTACTTCTAATTCATCAAATAATTGTGCTTTTATTCATTACGTAACAGCATGACATTAAAACTATACAGTAAACTTAATTATTTTAATGAAAGTCAATTTACCAAAAAGGGCTTACATATGGTCCGTACAATTCAATGTTGTTATCCAGCATTATATCCCTTAGCTTCTGCCCACCCGAAGCTGTCCGATAATGCACATCCGGTGTCCCGTCAGGGAGCAAAACGGACTATAAAAAAAAACTGGATTCCCAAACATAAAAAAAAAATGCTTAAATTCACTTTAAATTTGGTTATAATATCTAATTTGTTAGTCATCCCAACGACATATTTTGAAGTCATCCATTGTGACACATATATAAGTCGAACGTTATGTGTTCGGAGGATATCGTCCCTATATATATATATAACTTACGCTGACAAATGCTAAGTTGATACCGGTGTTCACTCCTTGGTCCTCAAGTGGTGTGATTTCGGACTCGGTGTCGGCCCGAATTCGGACGATTCCGAATCTTTTCAGAGTGTTGAAGCTGAGATTGTTGCCGGGCTTTAATATTTTCAAAGTGCAGTTGATACTATGAAGTGATGGTGAAGACAAGGTGTGAGTATTGAGGTGAAGTGATCCCATGTTCTGACGATAACTCATGGAGCTATCTGGTGCCATAATTTACATAAGTTGAATGTATGGTTCTAAGTGATCTTATCTCATTGCGTATGGTGTCGTCTAATTGATATATTTTTGCAGATTTTATTACATTGGTATCGGATGCAGACAAGAAATTATTTTATACAAATTGTAAGGGCGGGATGTGATATTTTTTACTAACAATTTAATTATGTGCTGGAAATATAACATTATAATAACAAGGTTAATTTTTCTTCACCTTTGATTGTAATTTATTTACACTAACGACGGACTGAGATAAAAGTTTGCAAGTAGGACGTAAGGAGAAGAACGTCTATGGGTACTCAAAAGTGAAAATTATGTAATTTTGGGTTAAGAGTGCAATTTTTGCAAATGCAAAGAAGATAGGATGCAAGGAGAAGAAACGTCCATGTGTACTCAAAAGTGAAAATTATTTAAATTTGGGTTAAAAGTGTAATTTTGCAAATGCAAAGCAGATAGGAATTCAAGCCAAACTCGAACATATTTGAATATTTGATGCATATTCGACCTTATCGAATATGATTCTTACTGGACACAAGGAGAAGAAATGTTGATAAATATTTGATGCATATTCGATCTTATCGAATTCAAGTCAAACTCGAACATATTTGAATATTTTTTCGAGATAAACTCGAGTAAGAATTATATCGTTCTATAGTTTATTAGCAGCTCAAAAGCTTCAATTTTATTAAAATAATACATTTTAATATTAAATAATTAATTTCAAACTTTTCGAACGCTATTTCAAATAATAACTAGAATAGTTTGCAATTATGTATGAAACATTTTGAGCCCAACTCGAAACCGATCTTTGATTCGAATAGAATTCGAGTCAAATATTTTGTTTTGGGTCTCAAATCGAGCTCTAACTCAAATATAACTATTTCGAACCTTAAATTTTCCATATTCGGTTCGTTTGAACCCAGGATATCTACTAATTTGGGGATTTTCGGGTCGCGTGGGTCAAACGACAAAGAGTGAAGCAACGTGATAAGTCGTAAATGGCCACAAAATTGAGTACTATCCCAAGCCCGAAATTTGTCAGGACCAATGAACAAGTGGATTTAGAGTTCGGTCCAATTTGATAAAAATAACAAATTTTTTTAAAACGTGCCAGCATTGATACGTTGACAAATTTAGATTTTCCATTCCATTTTCTCTTTGAATATTTATTAATAATTCAACAAATGGAGTTCAAGAACGGTATTCGTTTATTATACATCGGTTAGATATATTTTATAATTATTACTGTGAGAAAAAAAATTAAATCTAAATAGCCATTCCATGCTTGTCTTGGCATTTTGTTTTGATTTAAACTACTCAAAATTACTTTAAATTCAGTTAGTCTTAAATCCAACTTATGCATATTTAGAGCTCTCAAAATATCTACCTATCCACTTTTTATCTACCAATTTGCATTCAACCCTAAGCATTTTCGCTCGGTGAGGTATTATTCTCATATTTTAGGCGTAACTCGATGTAGTGAAACTTCTGTACCTGCATCAACAAAGAAACAAGGAAACAGTAGACTCGAGAGAGTCACGTTAGTACACTGTTAGTTCAAACAAGTACAAAATCAACCATGAACTAGATTCCAACAGATCTCGTAGTTTGGCTTAGTCACCAAACCACATACCTTTTAACAACACCAGCTTCACACAGAACTCGAACCAGGACACGAGGACAGGGGGGTAACGCTCTGAACACACAGTCCAGCCACTACACGAGACGGCTACTACTCACAAAGGCGGCCAGCAACCCACAGAACCCAGCCCAGACCCAACCCGTAACACGACTTCTCACAGAGACAGCCAAGCAGGCCACTGGAACACACCCCTCACCGAAACCCCTTCACTCTCGAGACCCGACTCTTCACAGAACTGAGACGAAGGCTCAGACAAGAAGAGGTCGTGGATCCCTCACTGAGATATCACCGGAGAAGCTCACAGGGAGGCGAAGAAGAGAGGCGACGAAAGAACTAGGGTTAGGGTTTACAGAAGAGAAAAAGAGGCTGTAAATAATGCGTCATCGATACACGCACAAGAGAAGAGTATATAACATATGGACGGCCAGGATTCACGCCAGAAATCAAGCGGCTCATATGGTAAGTTTCTGTTGGGCTTGAGCTGGGTAATCAGATGGGATCGGGCCAGCAAAGAAACTTGGGCCATATTTCCCACACTTAAGCTTCTAATTTCTCCAATCCATTACAAAAAACATATAAAGTTAAATTCAGTATTTCATTTGAGTGGATTCCATATCAGTCGAAGAAATAGGTCTCCACTTTTTCTTGATTAATACGATTTTATATAAAAGTTTTGCTCTATTATATTTAGTCAATACACATACGTCAGCTCTTAACAAAAGAAATGTGCTGTATTATGGTAATGGCAAAATAAATCCTCAATAAGCATACACTTATCAACAGTGAACCATCCAATATGTCAAAAACGTGAAAATATAAAAAAAAAAACTTTGGAGGGGTTGGGGTGACTGCATCTGGTTTATGCTAAAAATTAAACACTAGTACCAATTAGTGAGATCCCTAGCTGTGGGGATGAGGGGGTCCTTCCGCTGTCCTATATTGGATTTACGACTTTCGAGCCGTTTATAGAGCTATCAAGAAATTTTTAATGTTTTATTTCAGTTTCGGAACTTAAAAACTTCCATCCGAAAACATTAGTTGATGGTATTCAATAACTTATAGCCCATCTGCTATCAAATCTAGAACGAAGTCTCAAATTCGAGATCCAGTTAAAATGTACCACCACGTATAACATGTATAATATGTGACAATTATAAGCTGGAATATGATATGTAAGAATGAAAACTAAATTGCCAAGTTAGATTCAGCAATAAATTACAACGAATATACTGATAGATGGAGGCTTTGAGTTGAAGATGACATAATAATTCGTAATATAGACCACGGTATCCAATCTACGGGCAAGGCTACGAATCCTCCATTCTGTAACAGCTAGCTACTTTCCTTTACTTGTGGCACATGCATTTTGTTTTCTTAGAGGGAACTCTAATAAATTTTAATTTCACCTACATAAATTAAAATATTTCAGCAGTCAGCCAATCACATTAAGTTCCAGCATAATCCTTTTCATTTTTCTATTACTTATAGTCACATTAACTAGAAAACTTGAGCCATTTCGTAATTACTTAAATCAACGTACTTCTGATCTGCTAGTACTGTGAATTACCTTGTACTTACGCATCAGGAAGGATATGGAGCACCTACTTCTACTGTCGTCTGCTATCTCGAGGTCGTCCTTCTCTAAGTAATAAAAAAAGACATTACGGGATACTTCTAAAATGGAGATTATCGCTATACTGAATCGAAAGAATGACTCTCGCCTTTGCTTTTCCCGCTTCGTATAGTTTTTAGACCGCTCGCGGAACAATCTCCTCGAATCTTTACCCAAAATCTTCTAATTCGCAGTATGGTTGAACCCGGGACCGGATCCAAGGATAAAACAGGAGCTTCGTTTGTAAACGTTATTTTCATGGTAATTTCTGTTTCTCTGTCATGAAATGAAAAGTCTGTGAATTTAGTAGCATAGAAGTGGGCTTCATTATCGTGGGTGAATGAAAAGAGCCAAAGAAAAAGAACTAATATTATATATATACATATATATATCTTGAATTTGCCGTTTCCATTTAAGAATAAGATGATATCCTCACCAAAACTTAGAATATTATTTTCCAACCGTATCTGTTTTCATGACAAACGGATAGATATATTTTATAATTATTAAAAAATATATAAACCTAAATAGCTATTTCATGCTTGTCTTGGCATTTTGTTCGATTTAAACTACTCAAAATTACTTTAAACTCAAATTAATCTTAAATCCAACATTTGCATATTTAGAGCTCTCAAATATCTACCCACCTACTTTAAAATGGAAATCTTGAAATGGGCATTTCCATTTAAGATTAAGATGCAACCCCTCCTGTAATATATCCCGTAACTGGTCTCCAATCCAACCTAACACCCAAAAAGGGTATCCAAGAAAATGAGTGAAAATTTGAAAGATTCAATTATTAGTGGGAGGAAAGTAATGGGCGACGGCCACAATTGTATTGTACATCTGGCTTTTTGAGGAAAGGACAGTGTAAGCATCGGACAAGATCAAATAACACGACGCTCCAACGGACAATTAAAATGGACCTAGACGTGTGTGATGGAGACAATCGCCTCTGTATTATTTTAATTCATATGTGGGTTCCCTGTTAAATAAAGACATCATTTTTCAAATATTTTTTTTCCTGATTTCCCATTTGATTTCTTTATACTAACTTGTTACATAGATTATTCATGTTGGTTGTAATTCTCGGCCACGTGTTGGAGAAGATTAAAGAGGCTAATTGTTTTCTTTCAAAGATCCAATCAAGTGTGGGGATTTGAAGTCAAGGATCTTGTCCAATGGATTCTAATTTTTTTTAGTAAATTATTAACGTTACGATTTCTCGTAATAAAAAAGGAGCGTATAGCTAGCTAGCTCTTAGGGTTCCCATTCGTGATTAAACGTGATGAACTATTGAATGACTTAATGGATAAACATTTCGATTTTATAATCTGTCTGACTTAAGCATCTGAGGGGTTTCGTCGGACACACTTCCGGCGTCCTCTGACATGTGATTTGTGGTTGCAGACACCAGGAATAAGCGTTCTCCACCTTTCAGCGCTCGACGCCCGACGTGGTGCCGACGACCCGACGCTCGATTTCGCGAGGTGGTGGTAGCTCTTCGATTGAGGAAAAATTCGGTTGCATCAGAGTCTAATTTTTTTTGAGTAAGTTATTAACGTTATGATTTCTCGTAATAAAAAAGAGCGTATAGCTAGCTAGCTCTTAGTGTTCCCATTCGTGAAACGTGATGATCTATTGAATGACTTATTGGATAAATATTCGATTTTATACACTGTTCTTTTGAAAATTGGCGTCAAAATAATATAGTAGAAAATAAATAATCATAGTTTATACCAACTGTAATTTAAGATGTCATATATCTTTGTGGACATGTGCTTTGTTTCCAAAGGGAGCCTTTGTTTGTTTATACTTGAAAAAAGGAGCCCCCAGGGTACAGACGAGTTAGTAAGATCAGGGGTACAGGCGAGTTGGTAAGACCTGGGTGATGTGGGAATAACTTTCCCGACTTCACGGGTTCGATTCTCGTGTGGAACATATTTCTCACTGAAATATTGTGGAGGTATGCTCTGGAAATTAATACATTATATGGGTCCTCTCCTCCGGGTCCCTGCCTGCTCGTACATATCCCTCAATTTACCATCTGTATGAGCTAAGAGGTCTCTGACCTATATAAGGGGTTTGATCATTAATGAGTTAACTTTTTTTTTCAAGCAAGAATTTAGCAAGGATCAAACGATGTGGCTTCAATTATGTATATCTTATGTTAAAATTTCAATTTTGTCAAATTTCCACCAAGCACCCTATCGCTCTCATACTCTAACGTTCACTTTTTATATTATTAATTGGTGTTATTATTTGTCTCATGAAATTTAATACACGGTAGCTCCTTTAGTTATATTTCCATATAAAATCTAAGTCCAATAGTTTTTTTTATTTTTCCATATCAATAATTTCCTTTTTAAATATATTAAGTATGTATAAAAATGAAAATTACAATCGTAGATACCTCTATCATAGCTCAACTAACTCTCTTTCTTCCATATATATAAATTAGTGACGCATTAAATTTTGTGAATACATCATTCTAGCTACCTTCTCTATATATGATGAATGATATTCTCTTTCCTCTGCGACCATTTTAACTCATTCATCTGAGCAGGGCCGAGACACCAGCTTAATTCAGATGGCGAAACCGCCGTCTACAGCCGCCGAAGCCACTGGAAAAACCCAAAATTCTGGTGGAGACAGTGGAAGGATATGCAAGAGGAGAGAAAGAAACAGTGGGACTAAGCATCCGGTGTACAGGGGTGTGAGGATGCGGAGCTGGGGGAAATGGGTCTCCGAGATCCGCCAGCCGCGGAAGAAGTCACGCATTTGGCTGGGAACTTACTCGTCGGCGGAGATGGCGGCGAGGGCTCACGACGTGGCGGCGTTGAGCATAAAGGGTAGCTCCGCGGTTCTCAACTTCCCACAACTAAGAGACACCCTGCCACGCCCGGCTTCTCTATCACCCGCGGACGTTCAGGCTGCGGCGGCGAAAGCGGCCGCCATGGAAGAGCTCAGACCTATGTGCTCCTCTTCGACTAATTCCAACTCCGCCGCTTCTTCGAATTCGGAAGTTAACACGGCGTCGACGGATGAACTGGGAGAGATAATTGAATTGCCGAGTTTGGAGGGGAGCTACGACTCCGGCGAATCTGGCTGCAGGTTCCCGGCTGTTCAAACGGCGGAGGGGTGGCTTCATCCGCCGTGGTGGGAGTTGGACAGATACTTCTACGACCATTTTCTTGATCAAGTGGCCGGTGGAGACAGTTTGTTGAATTCCATGCAGATTTGAGAGATTTGAAATGAGCCTATTGCTGCCAAAAGTAAGTGTACCTTGTGCCTCAATACTTATACCTTTTATCCTCTTACACGTTCGACTGTATTGTACATATTCATATATTTTTCGTCTTTTTTTCCTTTTTAAATAGTTGATTTAAGTGCCCCTCGAGTATTTGTCAATGCCAGATTATGTGATTGTATTCATTTTCAAATTCTCATTAGTTAATAATACAACTGTGTGATTGTGATCCATTGTGGATTTATATATATAAAAATGATACTGTGGACATCCGTTGT
Source organism: Dorcoceras hygrometricum (assembly GCA_001598015.1). Classification (NCBI taxonomy): domain Eukaryota; kingdom Viridiplantae; phylum Streptophyta; class Magnoliopsida; order Lamiales; family Gesneriaceae; genus Dorcoceras; species Dorcoceras hygrometricum. The sequence continues at coordinate 26,506 of KQ986820.1, forward strand.
GGCACATTGTGGACACCTGGGTGACGTGGAACAGATGTCCACAATATCATTTCCTTTATATATATATATATACATATGATCTTGTTGGTTTGAAATATAACGAGTTACATTTGTATTAAATCATCCGAACAATTTTAAATATATTGTAAAAATTAAAAAATATAAGTTCTGTAAAAAAAATCCGGAGATTATTTGAAAATTTGTTTCCAAAGTAGATATGAAAACCATTAATGTCAAATGCTTTGATCCAAACGCAACTTCTTCTACTATTAGTAATTATACTTTTAATATTAGTACTATATTACCATATTAGTGCATATATCAAGTGAGGTTCGCCCACATGTACTTCTCTTTAGTGTATTTAATAATTGATTTGAACCTTTCGCTACAAGCTTCATTATAATATAGTTTTTCCTTCTAGACAAAGAGTGACGTGTTTTGGAAATATTATTTCTTTTTTATGCGTCATTTTGGTTTTAATAATTACCCCTTCCAAAAGCATAAGGCGTTCCTCGAATTTTCCCAAATCTACGTTGGTTAGAAAAAAATATTGAAATCGAGCTATTGCCTCTTGTCTTCATTGCCAGTAATAAATAAATAAATAAACATATATATAGTTTTAGACTGATATTGTAGATACCTTCTGTGAGCATCTGTGTAGACATCAAGTGCTCACACGAGATGTCCAAGTTTTCTTACAAAATAACGTTGATTTTCTGGTATAAACAGTTTGGGGAAGGAATTCAGAAATTTTATTTCTTAGTGTTGTAAGGAAGTTTCTAGTGATTTCGAAACTATAACGAATTTTGACTATATATTTTCTAACATAGGTTGAGAACAGACTACTCATGATGCGAGATACTTATATATCAAATCAACTAACTATAAAATATGGGACACGGTTAATAATCATAATATGTTAGCTGATTTAAATTGATTTCTATTTATTAAAATTAATTAATTATAAGTTTTTAAATAAAGATGAAAACTTTAAAAGTCTAGCTTATTGTTTGTGGTTTATTCGGGTCTTGTTTGTTAGCTTTTCTCTTTCAAATATTCTGCCTTCTATATTTGCTCGGTGGGGCAACATTCTCTAGATTTTTTTTCACAATTTGTTCTAATAATGATAATCCATCATGATATTAAATATTTAAATATTTCTATAGTGGGTGAGCGATGATCAAATACTCGTTGGCTTTTATTAATTGGCCTGGGTGGGTGTTATTCAATGTACCTATTAATAATTTTGAGTAAATTAAATTTTCCTATGACGTGTTCCAAACGTCAGCCATCGATCAATTAAAATGTTTGCAAAAACCTCAATACCTCATAGTACCCCTCTACTACACAGCGGCATGCCTTTTCAATTTAATTATTCACAAAATCAATTAAAATAAAGTATAATAAAATAAAATAATATGATTATATATTATATTTTAATATATAAGTTTAGGCTTACTGGTAGATATTTTGTTATAAATACCCATGCCCTCTTAATTACATAAAAACTCGAGTACTCGCTGGTTTAGTAACATGACCACCATATGACTTTCTTCTATGTACAGATCTTTTTGGTATTTGATAAAATGGCATGTGCAAAATTTAATTCACCACTTGAAACCAAGATGGACCACTCTTACAATTCCAAAAATCCAATAAAAGATGAATTAAATGGCCGGACCACTCCTCAATAAAAATTCGTGTACATAGAATGGTGTGGAGCACAAAAACCTATTCCATGGAGGAGGGGTTTCATTGCTATTATTACATTCTATTGAATATTGATGATACCGAATTTTTTCCCCACTCGGAGAATTGTCACGGGGATGGGAGGTTGAGGGGTCTGTCCTCGAGCACCGAGCTGCTTGAGTTGTATGAATAAGGATGTTGTTATAGGTCACATGATAAGGTACAAGCAAAGAGGGATGTCGGGAGATCTGTCATCGGGGGATGAGCAGGTTTCTTTTGATGACCTACGGCCACATACACTAGTTACAGGGTGTCGAAAGTGTTTCCGACGAAACCCTCCAATGCTTAAGTCGGGTAGGGTGCTCGGGAACAGAGAACAAGCGTGTATATAAAGTAAAGAGTTTTACGTGTTTGTGAATGAATGTAAAGTAAAACATACCTGAGTATTTATACAGGGGCTAAGCCGTGACGTGTGATGCGCTTGAGCGGGTCTTACGACCGGTATTATACCCGAGTTTGACCAATTCTTCGGACGAGATTATCGTCCTGACTTATCGGATGAAATTAATTCAACGTATACTCATATCGTGTCGTCAAAGTAGGGGGGTTCATTATTATTATTTAAACTATATTGAGTATCATTTCCATATGAAAGAGAAGAAAATGTTAACTACTATCTTATATCTTTTATATTTGAAAATGTACGTGATATATAACAGTATGTACGATGTCTAGATATCTTAATCCAAGTATAATAAAAGAATAGGATCTTTGGAATGTTTAAAATAAAATATTAAAACGTTGGGATCAGAATCTGTGGCAAATTATTCTCTTTTAACTTATCTTTGTTAAGAAATAATTATTAGTTTATAACTATTCTATTATAATCCATTAAACTACAATATATCGTGATTTGATCGAGTAGCCAACTTGTACATTAACTTAATTCTCAATAATTTTGTATGAAGTAATACAATAATGTAGTTAATGAGCAAAAAGTAGATCCAGATTTATAAATAATGATGCAGTACCTAATCCAATAAAGGACATGCTTAATTATGTGAAAGTTTCTTGATTATCTTTTAATTGAGTCACACAATTATGATACAATTACAAATTTTGGTAAGATGTACTCATCATGTACATGACAAAGAGCATTATTTAATTTAATTTACCTGCTTTCTTTGTACTTATATCTATTTTGTGCTACATAATATTGGGCAGAAGACAACTATACAAATTTATGTAAGATGGTTTATTGTATCATCTAACATCAAGATATTAAGTATAGAAAGAGTTCTCGGATTTGAAATTTATTTATAACAATAATCTCCTTAAACAAAAAAAAATATATAATAATGAAAGAAAAATTGAAAGTTAATATTCTAGGGGAGAAACCCGAAAGCTATTCGGAGTAAATTGATATATTAACTATGAGAAATAAGAAATTTTAACAAAACTATTTTGTTCTTTTTTTTTTTAAACAAAAATACTCGAACACAAGAAAATTTAAAATTGAATTAGGATAATACAAAGTTGTAGAAAATTTGAGTTTTCTATATAATTTATTTAAAAATGAAAATATAATACATATTTAAACAATATCTTCCAAACATAATCTAATCTCCCAACTTCCATTTCTGGTTTAACGAAATATATAGACAATGCAAAAAAATTGATAAACTTTTGATTTCTCATAATGATTTTATTTTTAAATATAACAGTAATATGATTTTTTTTCTAATAATTTATATAAACATGTAACCAAAAAAGAAAAAAAGTTATAGCATAAGATGGGATTCTATTTGATTTCGTGCAAGAACGTCACAAATAGAGCAAAAATCTCGTGAAATACTTGAAGGCCCAATTTTTATCATGTACATGCGATGAGGCCCAAAATATCATATGGCCCATGAGAGGAATTTTTTTAGCATAAGCAAAATTAGTACCATCAGTCAACCATGTCTGAAAAATAAGTTAACACAAATGGCCTACACACTTCACCACAAGCTCCCACTCTCACCGTCCACCACCACCGCCGCCGACGCCGTGAAGTACCGCCTCCCCACCATACGTTGCGGCCCACGAGACAACCGCGGCCCACTCCTGAAAGGCAGAATCCTGAGCATAGAAGCCATACAGGCAATTCAATCACTCAAACGCTCCCACCGCACAAACCCCGCCTCCCCCTCCCTCCCCACAGACATTCTCACCCGCCTCATCAAATCCGACCTAGTCGCGGCGTTCAACGAGCTCCTCCGCCAGGAGCACTGCACCCTCGCCCTCCAAGCCTTCTCCACCATCAGATCAGAGTACCGAGCTGAACTCAGCATGTACGCCGACTTGGTCTCCGCTCTGGCGAAGAAGGGGTTGACAGAGGATATCGACGCTCTTATCGGGGAGCTGGAAATGGCCGGTGGGATTCCCCCCGACGATGATAAGGGGCTGCTGAAATTGGTGAAGGCGGTGATCGATGCTGACAGGAGGGAATCCACGGTCAGGATTTACGGGATGATGAAAAGGGCCGGGTCTGGATCGGGTTCGGGTTCCTTTGATATGGATGATTACTTGGGTAAGGTTCTGAGAAATGCGTTCAGGAGATTTGGGGAAGATTCATTGGCCGGGGAGATTGAGGCAAAGTTTGGGAGATTTTACAAGGATATTTTGGGGAGACCATGAATTAAAAAACATACATTAATTTTTCTCTGCTATTTATTATTGTCTTTGTAAACTACCAAGCAAAAGCCATGGGAAGAAGATTATTACCATAGCATCGATTTTACCCGAGTCAAGATTATGAAATTGGTTCTTTAGTATGTATATAGTTAATATTATTATATTATATATAATAACAATGACCCTTTTCTACAATAAAGATTGATCACTGATTGAGGAAGACAAATGTAATAAAATTCACTAGATTTACTTTTAGAGAATATTATAGATTGATTTCCGAAACTACGGTCTAGGTAATTTTATAACAATATGGCTGCCTATTTCTTTCTTCCTTTTTTTCATTTTACAAAAGGAAGTAAATGGCGAACAAATTGTATACAGGGAACAAGTTTTATGTACACGGCCCGGGAATTAGTTCGGTCCTGTTCCCAAGATCCTTGTCTACTCGTGTATATATCTCGATTTACCATATATAGGGTAAAGGAGCCTCTGATCTATATAAGAGTTAGCTCATTAATGAGTTAACGTTTCAAAAGTTCTAAGTACACGACCTATTTAATATTATAATTAAATTGCTTTTATTAGATCATAAGTTCTAGTTAACTATTTATTTGAAACATTTGTCCGGGTAAATTCTTAGCACACTGAGTGTACTTGAAACATATTCTTATTAATATATTAATGCTTGATGAATTTATATCTATAACATGTAATATAAAATTTATGATCAAATATATATAATTATTATCAATATCATAGAACTTAGAATGGAAAATAAGGTCCCATAACTGATGCGTGCAATCAGATATATTAACAGAGAAACCAGAGAATCTCAATTCAATTCTGGATGCCAAACCGGAACGAAGCCATAATCATATGCCACGCAAATGGATAGACAAACCCTAGCTTCATCTTCTTCCTCCAGCTTAACTTCTTCAATCAGCCATCCGCCGCCGTCGGAGGATGCTTGGGTTGATACTTTCCGCAAGTTGCTCCCTCAATGGCTAGCTTTTTCCTCAACTGGTCGGGTAAACCTGTTTGTTTCCTCCTATTTACTTGCTGATTGTGTTGTGTTGTTCCGAAGTTGTCTTATCAGTTTGATGGAATTAGTCGGTTGTGAAGGTGGATTTTGCAAATTTGGCTGATTTTTCATTGCCTGATTACGTATGTGGCAGGTTTTTCTTTGTTTATTTGGATTCTCGTGACAAGAACTTAGAAAATGATTACTATTGTGAGCCCTTCACTCGCATTATTGTTACAAAAGTCAGATCTTGTCCTTGGACAAGCTTGAATGAGCTTGTTGGAAGTGTTTAGTTTAGATTTTTGGGAGATTGTGTAATGATCGTTCCATCTTTTCCCTTTGAGGATCGGGTGCAGATTAGAGTTGCTGGAAGGACTCAAACTTCAACTAGTTAAGTTTTGTTTTCACCCCTTAATTATTGAAAATTATTAGGTTTTTTGTTCTTTAACAGGAGGTGATCCCAATTGAGATTTCTAGAGTTAATCAGTTTGATGCTGCAAGACTCGATATTGAAATGTCAGCCATGTTGAAAGAACAGTTGGTTAAAGTTTTTCTTTGATGAAGGTAAATGTCTCACTGCTAAGTTTTCCTCATCTGAATAAGTTTCAATGAGCAATTTGGGTGTTGAAAAGTATTTGATTTTTTGCTTGCCATTTTGAAATTAGCCAGGAATGCTATTTCAGTATGAACCAGAGCTTGATGCTTTTCTTGAATTTCTCATTTGGCGATTTTCCATTTGGGTCGATAAGCCTACTCCGGGTAATGCACTCATGAATTTGAGATATAGAGATGAACGTGCCTTAGAGTCCAGGAGCAAAGGTCAGTACTTTATGTGGTTTCTGCTTCTTGTACTGAAATCAAACTGTTAATTCATATCCTTAGTTTGATAATGATTGTCTGTTTTGAACAATTAAGAACCAATTGGGTTCTCTGATTGTCTGTGATCAGGTAGTTGAATGTTTCATCAAGAAACTGATCGATTTATTTCAGAAAGTATTTTAAAGTCCCCATTATTGTAGGTTCTATTATAACAAGAGCATTCTCTCTTGTAGTCAAAAGTCAAATTTGAAGGTTAAAATTGTTTAATCAATTACCCTGAGTATGGCTGTTCTCTGGAACATGCTTATGAAAGATAAAATTCTGGTAAAAATGACGGATCCTCTGAAAAGCTGATGCTTTTTCTTATTTTGTGCAACATCCGTCTAAAATTTAGTCTCTTCTCTAAAATTTTGCAGTTGTGTTCAATGTATGTGCTTTCGCTTGTAATTTGTAGTTAGAACTGGGCTAGAAGGTCCGGGATTGACTGTTTCGCAGAAGATCTTGTACTGTGTTGCAACTGTCGGCGGTCAGTATATTTGGGCCCGTCTTCAGTCATTTTCAGCTTTCCGAAGATGGGGCGACACCGAACAGGTTCTTTTTACTGCAGCATACAACTATAGTCAATTTACTCTTTTTAGTTTTTTGCATTGATAAGGCCGCCATTCACACAATTTTGTTTGTCCATTCACCCGGATGCAAGAACATGACATGCGCATAAATATCTCTGCATACAATCAAAGTAATATAGTCTATTTTGCTTTTTGTTGCAGAGATCACTAGGTCGTCGAAGTTGGTTTCTCGTACAACGTATAGAGGGAATTTACAAAGCCACATCATTCGTAAACCTACTCATATTTCTCTTGACCGGGAGGTATCTTAACAATATTTTTGTTCTTTTGCATGGAAAAAATTGAATATTTCTTAAAACTAAAAACACCGTTATGAACCAAGTTGCTGTTGTATGTTTTGCTATATGAAGTTCTTTGGACATCTGTAATAGATGAGAGCTTACAGGTTATCCTGCTTTTTATTGTTCATCTTACTGATATTTGTATGGACCTGCTAAGCAAGAAAACTACACCAGGTCCTCATGGATTGCATCTTTGGCAGAGAAGACTATTTCTCTTATTATTTCATAGATATAGTTTGAAAATTTAGTATTTGAGCATTCTGGCATAAATATACTTCATGTTGAATTCACTTAAAGTTCAATTGATTCCATGTTCCATGTTTGTTCAAGTTTGTCAATGTAGAAAGAAAAACCGCACTGTGTTTGGCTCTTTTTGTAATACGTAATAGTCTGTATTTCACTCATCATGATAAATCTAGACTGAATATTTTCTGTAACCTTACTTTTTCTTCCCCATCCTGTATGTGCACCCATTACTTAAGCAACTTTGTGGAATTGTGACTAGATGGATGATGTTTGCCTGCAGTTCTGAAGGGATCGGATTGAGCCATATGTACATTCGTGACTTGACCATGTTTCATGGAGTTCTGCTAATATAAGAGGACACTTTTTTCTAATTCAGAAGTCATTTTAATCAAGGCACAATCATATGCAATCAATGGCCTCTATAGCTCAATTTCATTTTCTTATCAACAGTTTAATGCAATACCTTGTTGCCTTTTCAATTGCATTAGAAACTCATGCATATTCTCTCTCAGATTTGATGCCTCCTGAGAAATTTAATGTCTAACGAACACCACTTTAGATTCTCTCCCCAAATAATTGAAAAGCTTATGTAAAGCTTTCATGTGATCTTTCTAAGATTTTCTTTCATTAAACTTTACAAATAAGCTTGCATAAGGAGCGGTTGCTGCTGGTATTTACTCTTCACATATACTCAGGTACAGAAGCCTCATCGAAAGAGCCCTGAGAGCTAGACTTGTCTATGGAAGTCCTCATATGAATCGATCCGTGAGCTTCGAGTACATGAACCGCCAGCTGGTGTGGAATGAATTTTCGGTGATGTCCCACTCCACTCTCCTTATTCCTTACACAAAAAAGGAAAAACATATACTGTTTATTGAGTCAGTTTGCCATAAGCTTCTCCACGACGCCTGTCAGATTTTGACTAATTTATGAAGGATTTAGACTTTCAATGGCGTACTTGTTGAAATTTTTCTAGTTGTTCATATACCATTAAAAGACCAAGAAAAATGATTCCATGTGGATTGTAATTGCAAAAGACTTTGATTAGCTTTGTTGCAGTAATATTTCTGTAGATAAGTCTTGATCTGTTTTATCTGTACATGGTTTTCTGAGTATATGCATCGATCACGTGTGGATATGCTTGGAACATCTGTCTCCTTCACGTTCTCTATCTCTTTCAATATTTACGTACTGAAGCACAAAATATTATGCAGGAAATGTTGTTGTTGCTTCTCCCTCTACTCAATTCATCATCTGTTAAAAATTTTCTCCGTCCATTCAAAAAGGATAAATCATCAAGTTCAGAGAGGGACGAAGCTCTATGCCCCATTTGCCAGGCCACCCCAACCACCCCATTTTCAGCTCTTCCATGCCAGCACAGGTAGTTTGTAACAGTTTTTTCAATATAGCTGTCATAATCTCGCAGGACCTATCTTAGGCAAACTACGTTACTTTTGTTACCATATTGGCACTATTTCATCACCGTCCACATTTTCCCCTCATAGCTTTCGGCTGAGGGATTATCATCTTTCAATTTCCTTCACGTGGTAGGAGTGAGCCTTGAGATTTTATACTATTTTATTTCAAAGAAAGACATAGTGCTTGTGGTTTTTAAACGATGCTCAGAATCTCAAATCTGCGGCTTCAGTCATGGCTCATAAGAATGATACTTTTGGTTATTGGTGATATTTTCATTAAGTTGGACACATACTTCAATCTCATTCAGATCCTTTTGCTTTACAACTCAAATCCATGCCAATGTTATCACTGTTTCAGTTCTGGCAATCCATCTTGCATATAGATCTTTTATGTTTTTTGCTGGAACTCAGTGCTAAAATATATCTTGCCGATAGGTACTGCTACTACTGTCTACGGACTCGCTGTACTGCTTCTTCGTCTTTCCGGTGCTCTAGGTGCAACGAACTTGTTATAGCTATGCAGCGGCATGGGGTTGCTGTCAACAAAACTACTCAGAATGAGTAATATTACGCAAGGTCAATGAAATATCAGATTTCCACAATTAGAATACTCTCAAAGATACCAAAGCTGACATCATATTAAAGCTCAGTGGATCACACACTCTGATCCTACCCAGGACCAAGTCATCCCCCATCAAGGTAAGCTGCTTCAAAAGCAAGACCGGTCTTTGCTCATTTTTTCTGATTCGTTGAGTCGGAACGTTGTATCAGGCGTTTCAGTTGTGTGCCCCAACCTCTTGTCAGCCTTTGTCAGCTAGAAACACCAAACTCTTCTTATCTGCAATTGCAGTTGTAAAAGATGATTAAATTGTGAGATAGTGTCTACAAAAACATGTCTAGATGAAGGCAAATTGGTCATATAGAAAAGCGCACTTGAAATTGGAAGATTAAAATATTTCTAGTTTCTCAATGCAAACAGTGTCCTTTTATGTGATGAACTCATTGAATCAACTTGTGGACATTTTCCATCTGAAGTTGGAAATGATATGCCAACAAAAGAATCCAAATTCACTGATGGATCATGTTAAATACACGTTCTCCCATGATTTTTCTTCCACACATGTCCATTATTGAGAAAAACCAAGTATCTTTTTTGTATCTGAAACATGGGGCGTGTCCTATGTTTTCCTATTTGTGGAAAACGATTTAATTCCATTATGCTCGTGGATTTGTTTGTGGTCAACTTCTTATTTAATTTTGGATACCAATATGCCAAGATAAATTCATCATCACATCAGATATATATCATACAGATTCTTGAACGACGATATATTATATTCTCTTGTACATATATATGCTCATAAAAAGATAGAAGTCTAAACGAAATTATTATGGAACCTATCACCGTTTGCCCGACCCAGTATTATCACATAAGAACCTATTTATATTATGTCCTAAAGGGTGGAATCCAATGACAGAAGCCGAACCCCAATTTGATTTGGATTTTTTAAACTGCACTTTCGGACAATTATTAAAAAGAAACTGATTTGTGTCAAATCCAACATAGATGTTGGTTCACTAAAAAATATGAATGTGTCTGTCTGTAGATATATATTCTCTACAGACACACTTATTTTCTTTTTATGAACCAATGATATATCAGAAAGTTTTGGTTTGCTTATATTTTTACTCTAAAGCAGTCGAGATAAGCTGCCGAGTGTCGAGTTGTTATTCATATGTAGTGGTACCTATAAAGGTGAAATTGTTATATTTAATATAAATAGTGTTTTTTAAAAATAAATAGAGAAATTTATATACGAATATCAAATATAAATAAGATTTATACTGTGTGGCGGCGTACGGTAATTGATAAAAAAAGGTTATCTTATAAACAACAATGAAAATTTAATAATGTAAAGATATAGTGACAATAAATTCTTTGGCACACTTGGACAGAACTCAGAAAAGCATAATCGCATGTATTTTAATGAATTAAAAAAATTCAGATGGAACAATTAATATATTTTAAAATTGAGGGGGCAAAGAAATTCGTATTTCTTAAAACCAACATATTACTGGTGGAAAATTTTTCAGATGGGAGTGGCTGGTGGGTCAGACTAAAAAAGAATGTTACATTTCCTTACAATATAGTACAATTATAGGTTAATAACAATGCACTAAGCACTATATCATAAACAATTAAACCAGTGTAGTGGCTTTAAAACTATAATTATTAAATTAATCTTAAAATCCCCTTTAAAGATTATTCCCCCTTATTAACAAATATACACAGTAGATTGGCAACAACTTTATTGTCGTTTGTTTAATCTCATAAGGTCAACAAGAAAATGACTCCAAATGACATTGAAAACTCGAAAGTTAAGCTTTTTCTTCATTTAATTACTCAAACCTAATCTTACTCCATTTCATTTGAAAAGTTCTTAAGTTTTAATTATGATTTGTTTTACTGATCATAACAGACTCCCTCCTTTACAAACACGATCACAGGCCACTCACACTTCAATTATCTATAATATATTATAAGTTTATAATGAACCATATCATATCCGTTCTAAATATGAATAAAAACCATCATAAATTTGTAAATAACAGCAAATATGTTTACTTCAATAAATATTTAAATCAATACATAGAATGTTACAGAAAATCATCTTAAAGTTTTAGTTTAATACCTTTTTTTAGTTTTTAATACGTACAATAAATGTAACTTTTGGCGACGCCACAATGCACCGCCAAATACTTGATTGACGAAGGATCACGATACTTGAATTATAGATATTAGAGAGAAAGAATACCTGGATGTTAATTGATCGTAGAAAGCTTCGATTCTCGTAGCGTAGAGACGAGTGCGAAGAATGTTTCCCCCCAAATGTTTTCCCTCCTACAATTTATCAATCCTGCAAACGTGTGTTATCCTTTATTTATATATATATATATATATATATATATGGAATTTCTTTATTAAGCTAGGCGTCGCCAAATGATCAAGAGGTTTGGGGGGCGGGGAAATTTCTCTTCATCTTTTAACAACGTGGAGCCTGCAGTGCGTCGCTAAATAGTCATATTGGGCGACGTATTAGTTCTAATACGTTGTAAAATTACAAATGGTTTTTTAGTGACGCTACTTGTGTGAAGCGTCGCAAAATACTTTAATGTGGCGACGCACCACACATTCATACGTCGCGAAAAGTTGGAATTGTTGTGTACGTAAACTGATAACACGAGCGAAAATTTTAGAAAAAGAAAAAGTAAGCCACAAGCACAGAACACGTCGAAATCTCGTTAAATGAAATTTAAAACATGAGGTTAATTGCACTGGCCAGGTCCCTGATGTTCTAAAAAGCATAGAATGTGGGGAAAATAGATTTTTATTGTTCAAAATTTTCATTAAAACATTTTGGTCCTAAAACTTTTTGAAGCAACACTTTTAGTCCCAAAACCTTTGAAAAGGCACACAATTAGTCCTCACCATAAATTTTATAGCTAAATGTAATTGCAGGGACTAATTTATTATATTTACTAAAACCCAGGGACCATGGAATATAAAATTTATAACTCACATCATTACGAGAAGATAAACACTTAAATTCTTAATAAGTTTAACGATTGATATTCCTATCTTAAAAAAGACAATATTAAATATGATATTTTCAAAAAATAATTTTTATGTGTATTTATGAAAACAATCTATAAAATTAGTACGTCTTATTAGAGTTACATAAATGAGATAGCACCAGCAGTTAGTCACGTATGACTCATGGGCCTAACAGCCATATCCTAACGTACATAATATGTGCACTCTGCATTGCCATATTATAAGGAAATAAAGTTGCACCTTGACTAACAACAATAACTTTTTGTCTAGTGGTAAGCGTTTGATCATAACAGTCTTCATATAGTTATAAAAAATGTTCATACAAAACAATCATCACTTAAAATCTATATAGTTCTGATAATTATTATATAAATTTTTAATACAAATTTTAATCAATTTTGATAATGTAATCTATGTTATTTGTGTTAATAGTTTATATAAATTATTACAAAATTTGATCATGTAATATAGTAACATATATTTATATTGTAGGCGTGTGATTATTACCTTCTTTATCTTTGCCACAACTTAGTCTCAATATTTTTTCATTTCTACTTCCTCAAATGAAATAATCCTTACCATTATATTTAAATATAATTGACGATGGGATTAGTTTTTTGTATTTTTTAAAGTTTAGGGACTAAAAGTATTGAGTAGAAATGTTTAGGAACCAAAAATGTTTTAGTGGTAAAGTATTTGGACTAACAATACAGTTTCCTCCATAATCCGCCATACATACTATTAATACGCTAGTATATCCTCCAATTTTTTTTAGAACTCTAACATATATATATAACCAATGTATTTTTTTTTTTAAAAAAAAACCCTCATTTTCCGAATTTCTAAGAGGTTTATGCCAGATTTTCACAAAATGCAGGGTTTAAATGTACAATTCATGTCACACAAAGGTTTTTTCATATGTTTTTTAATTTTTTTGGAGGTGTGTAGATGAAAATTTGCCAACTAAAAATAGTCATTACGTTCGTGTAATTTTGGAACAAACTCGTAAACTTTTGATTAACCTAAACTAAGAGAGAGATATGATCCGCATCTTTCTACTTGATCAATCCAAGTCCTTGGAATCTTCCAGTTATTACCAAAGAATGATGTTCCGTGGGAAGAATAAATTCTGTGATTTGCACAAAGTAATAATCTTTTCTACATATATAGAAATGTTTTATCATTTTGCACTTTACTAAACTTGTGGGATTGTGTTGTAACATAGCCATTTACGCAATACTAATTAAATATTTGATATATAAATACAAATGAGCTCAATTCCAAAATTGTATATTGAATATAAGATCTTTCATGTAATTAATTTTGATGAAGAAACATATATATATGAATCTAGACCTAAGTTAACCTACATATCTAGTAAATCATGTTACCACCCCAACCCCAATTCAAGGAAATAAACTCCACGGTCCTTTGTTTTTTGGCCTGAAAACACTCCCCATCAGCTTTTTCTGTCGCACTTTATGATAAAGTTAAAGCAAAAATATATAAAAAAGACAACATACACATAATAAATCGACTATATTATAAAAATAAAGATAAACGGGGAGGAACAAACAAAAGGTTTCCTCAACCCCACAAGTATAAAATACTCTTATTTGATAAAGACATGGAGTTTCTTCAACCTCTTCCGAGAAAGCAAACCAAAATTCTGAAAGCTTCAAACAAAGGCTCGTTTTGGTGCCAGAAAAAGAAGATGTGAGAGAGGGTGAAAACAGATATATTTTAGAAAAAAAAAATAGAAAGACGAAACAGAGACTAGATTAGGGAAAAAGGGTTTCGATTTCTTCAAATATCTGAAGGATTTCGGTTGGTTTTGGTGGTGATTTTTTTTGCTAGTTTCGAGTGACAAATGATGGCCGGAAACCCTAGCTGGTGGAGCATGAATGGCATGCATCCACAGTTTTCGCAGTTCGTATATGGCTCGAATATTTCTTCAGTTTCTTCCAACCCTTCTGAATCTGATCATCATCCTGAACAAGATTTTCCTGTTAGGTCTTGGAGCCAACTTCTTCTGTAAATTTCTTTACCTCATCTCCAATTTCCCTTGATGTACAACGTATACGGATTAGAAGAATTCTATTCTTTCTTTACCATTAGCTGATACTTCTTAGCTGCTCTCTCAGCTGAACCTACTCACACACATCTTTGTTTGTGTGTTGTAATTTATTTCTGCTCAAGTACTATGGTTATTTTAATCTGTTTAGCTTTATAACAGCTTCTTTATGTGAATCTTAGCAGCCTTATTACACAATTTTTTAATAATTTGCCCCATGTCGCCATGCTTCTTGGTTACACCATACATATCTGTGCACAAATTGTTTAATCTTTACTAGTACATGTATATTATGTAAATGTATTTATCAATGTTACTTGCCAACTCCAGTGATTTTATGCATGTTTGAACATGGTCAGAGGTGGATTATCTGGTACTGAAGAAGAAAACAGGTTTGGTGGCAGTCTTTTTCAGCAGCAAAAGAAGTTGGAGAATTGGGAAGACCAAGTTTTGAATTTGAACCCAACTTTTACAAGGGACTGTGCTATTAATCTCGATGTCAAGCAAGAAGTTTCTCAGGCAAACAGCTGCCAGCTTTTTCCTCCGCAACTCGATTACGATCACTTTCAGGCCAATAATTCACAGCCATCTAATTCTAATTGGGCACATCAAGTCATGCCTGTTTCTTCTCCAACTTCTTGTATCACAAATTTGAGCAACAGCTTGTTGAACTTCTCCGGCGGGAAGGGGTCGACCGCCAACACGGTAGGAAAGAATCATCGGCATAACCAAGAGCATTCATCTGAGGTAAGAAGATATGCATATATATATATGGATAGAAACACACATACACAAATGAGACTCTCTAGTAACAACTACCTGATATACCAACTTTATGCATGCTTCTAAAATTATCCATCAACAAAAAACGTAACGAATCTGCAAGACCACTCAGAGTTACAATCTTTTAGCTTGCTAGTATGATATGAACACTTAGGTAATTAATTGTGGGGGAAAGGGGATCTTTAATGTCCAAAGACTCATTATTATTGTATGAAAACACATAAAGTAGCAAACTTTATGATTTTCTTTGCACGCTACTATGATTTAATGATTAAACACATGCTTTACCAAGAACCCTTCAAAGAAATTGTGTTAGTCTTACGCGAAAAATAGTCACTTAGCTGTAAGATTCTCCTCCATGGTTTTGTTTAATTTCTTGATAGTTACAGTTCTTTTATGTTTCCTTTGTCAAAAGTGCAACAGCACTGGGACTGGTGGGGTATCTAAGAAGGCTAGGGTTCAACAGTTTTCATCTCAACCAGCTTTGAAGGTCAGGAATCTCTCTTTCTCAAAAATATTCAAACCATCTGATATTTTGGCAAAATGGAACAATAATGGTTAAATTTCAATCCTGGCTTCGTTTTTAGTCAATTCATCAGATTCTTGAAAAAAAAAAAAAGGGCTCCAAATTTTATGCAGTTCTCACAAATTTGATGCAGGTGAGAAAGGAGAAGTTAGGGGATAGAATTACAGCCCTCCACCAAATTGTTTCTCCATTTGGAAAGGTAAATATGAGTTTTATTGTCTTCTAACAAGTTACACAAAGGGATAACTGAGTTTTATCAGCATAAGCACAGAAAAGAATTAAAACTAAAACCACAGTACTTTATTTTATCACCCCATCAAGTTGAATTAAAGCAGATCTTTGATAAAAATAACTTTGGGGGGTGTTGTGGCATGTTTCTCTTTTGCAGACTGACACTGCCTCTGTCTTGTCAGAAGCCATTGGTTACATTAGATTCCTTCAGAGTCAAATTGAGGTAATCCTATCTTCCTCCTTCCATTATTCCTTATAATTATTCTTAATTTTAGCTAAAATAATCCCAGGGAGTGAATGTTCTTCCATTTAGTGAATTCTAGTCCCAACCTTTCTTGGAACTCTTTGTTTTCCTTACATTTTAGAACTTAAATTGGAATTTTACATCCCCATTCAGCAGTTCATATAGATTTTTCTTTTTTGCAAAATACAGGCACTAAGCTCTCCATATATGCGCAATACTTCAGGAAATTCCTCACAGCATTGTGTAAGTAATCTTTAGAATGGTAAATTTTTTTTTGTTGATTCAGTTGAAATGAGTTGATCTACTATAAGATGGTCTGACTGAGTGCATGTCATGAAAATAACATTTTTGATATAAAAATTAATATTTTTTTATAGATAGGGTATTGAGCCGTATAGGTGATATTAAATAAAATAAAATTTGTATTTGGAAATATTAAATAAAAATATATTTTTTTGGCCGGTGATGTTGCTCATATAAAAACATATTTACACATTTTCCAAAGCGAGACAAAGATTTTCACACGCACAAAGTTCACCATATATATTGTGTTGCTAAATGGGAATGGGAATGTGGAATATTGTGATTTTTCCCGAATATAATAATCTGATTTTTTCAAGAAAGTTGTTTCTTTTTCGCTAGGTTCAAGAAAGGAATTGTTTATTTCACGAAGAGCCTAGCCAGGTAAGCTTTATTGGATCCATAAATTCTCAATTAAGAGTCATTTAATTAACTATTAATAAAGTACTATCTATTATTTGTTTTAAAAGATAAAATTGTTTGTGAAAGAACAAGCATTTATTCTTTTTATGCCCTGGTTTTACTTGATTAGAATATATAATACAAAGGTTATTGAAGTTTATTAATTTAATGACATAGAGTTCGTATCTTTTTAGGATGTCACTAATTTGACACAAATAACTAAACTATGATAATAATTATTGTTGCAAAGGTAAAACATAAGTTCCAAATTCAAGCTTTTACAAGTGGACAAGGATAGAAAAGAATCGTCTCATCAAATTTTAAAAACAATTCAGATCATAAATATTAATTTTTGAAAGTTTTAAATATTTTTTCTAGTTTTTCAACCTTTTAGAATGCTAAATTTTACATACTGATTTCCATGTAAAATTTAAGTAATCTTTTTATCAAAATTTTTGTCCCTTTGTTTTTAAAAAATCGTGTCCTTTTCCATTTTCAAATAATTCAGATTAAAATATGGTTTTTTTAATACTGAAAATATATTAATCTATTTAGAGCTATTCAAAATTCAATTAATCCATCAGTTTACATACAGGAGTCACAAAATCGAGGAGGGCTGAAAGATTTGCGTAGTAGAGGGCTTTGCCTGGTTCCGATTTCCTGCACTCAGCATGTGGGAAATGACAATATCATCGGAGCCGATTATTGGGCCCCACCTCCTCCATCTCTAGGCGGTGGCTTTTGAGTTTCCGGCCGATCAGCCGCTGCCACGTCAACTAGCAGCCTCGCTGTAACATCAGAAGCAGTCACTCTCCAAAACATCTCACGGCTCTGACTGCTTCTGATGCCACAGCTCGCCGTACTGATGTCAATGTTTGTGTATTTCTTAAAAATTAATTCACCTTATAAATAATATGTTTAGTAGCTAACTTATTAAACATACATGCATGAATGTTTAATTTCCTAGTCTCTTCATGTACTGATTGTGTTTCGAAGTCCTTTGCAAACCAAGTGCATGCATACATGCATGCATGTGTGTTGTGATTAAAATTTTCCCCTCACTTAATGGTTAATATACATATTTATGTATGCATGTATGTATGTTTTGTAAGTTTAGATTTAAATTCATAAATATTGTCGAATTACATGCTTATATATATATATATATATAAGAAATGATATAAGAAATATATATATATATATATATATTTTATATCCTGCACAACTCACTTCCTCACCTCCTTCCCCGACTACTACGTGGCACCATGTGATTCGACCAACATTTTAAGTTCAACATTTTTGTCATGTTTTTTTAAATTCGGACCAATCATATGATGTCACGCAGTAGTCCGGAAAGGAGGTGGGAAAGTTGGGTGTGCAGGATATCACAATCCTTTTTGGGTAACTTCCATGTAAAATTAAAAAAATAAAATATATTTATGTTCGGGTTTAAGATAATTTGGGCCAGCCCACGAGTGTGAGACGCAGGGTAAGTCAAGATGTCTAGAACCACAATTTGAGCCAAACGGCCCAGGATTAGTGCCCGTTTTGCATATATCCACCACAGGATCCAGTGGAGTTCTTGGGTATTATTGATCGGTAAAAGTGATCGTCAGTGGAGAAAAGCGACGACTGAAACGATAGCTCGTTACCATTAATCCAGGTGAAAAGTTGTTACCCGGATGTCGGAGTCGAAGCTTTCCAATGGAGACGGAGGTGTCAATTTGCCTCGTACTTTCAAGTACTTAATGGGTACGTTTTTATCAATCCTGCCCATTTTTCTTTATTACTGTCTGTCTAAGTATGCTGTGATTTCAATGATCCGCGTATGTGTAGCAACTCAGTTTTTGTCGAGGGGAATTCCATTCATTTTCAACTCCTGGATTGTCAGACGCTTGACTGAAGAAGATTATGCGGTACTGTGTTAATTTATATATATTTGTTCGAGTATGCACGTTTTTGGAAATTTTCATTTTGTCGCTGTGAAGCTGGCTTATAGAATCGACATTTGGTATATACCCATGTAGGAAGTCGAGCTGATTTTGCTTAGTTTCTAGTTCAAACATTGACATTTGGTCGAAGGACAAGACAATTCTTACTTGCAAATGAAGTTTGAATTTGATTTAACTAGATTCAAACTTTTCAGTTTTGTGTTATCAAAAACTGCTTTCAAATGATCTGGGTAGAGGTAGTGTCTCAGAATTAGAGTGACGAGCAAATGAACTCTGAGCTTTATGATTGTTAGATTTATAATATCTCATGAGCCCAAATTTTCTGTTTTGTGTTTTATCGTGTTTGTACTTTTCAATTGTAATTGCTGATCACACGTTTCAGTGATAAGCTTTTCTCGAATCATTTACATGTAATTTTCAGCTGTGTCAATAATTTCAAGTGTTACAACACTCTTTACTTTTTGATAAAATGCAGTTGTATGCTGTTCAGTTCCATCTATTTGTTACCTGTGTATTGTTCCTCAGCCGAGAGGGGTTTCGACGTGCGTGCATGAGGGCAGACATTGGAGGGTATGTACTTCGATGTTTCTATTGAAGCCATTGTAGGGCTTGAACATGTTTTTTATTATCCATGTCTCATGATGATACTACCTAGATATTTGAAGTTACTTTCCAGTAGATTAGAATGCTGCTTCATTTGTCAACAGATTACTAATTGAGTTCAATTGCTACTTAGTGCTGAATTAAATGTAAACAGATGCTCTCCTACGCCCTCTAAAGTCCTTGTGCCATTTATCTGAAGTAAAAATCTGATATTGGCTTAAGCCTTATTTTGAAGGGATGGGGTTTCAACCACAGGAACGAATGCGGCAAAGATTCTGAAAATGGCTTGGTTGACTTTCCCTTTCGGAGCTATTGTTACAAGCATAGCATGCTTGTTAGTATTCTGGTGGCAAGGCCTAAGTTACTCTAGCCCTTATGCACAAGCTATCTTGATTCACGGTTAGCTACTTCTGCAATCTCATAATTCGCATATCCAAATATGGAATGAAAGTCTGAAAACCTTTTCTTCAAGATCTACATATTCTTATATAAAGGTCTTGGGTTTAATTGATATATGTTGTGGTTCCCTATTGATTTTGCTTCTCCTTCATTTATGCCTCTCTCGTAGTTAAGATGTTTTGATGGTATCCTTTTTCATGCATAGACAGGTTTTGCTTGTATACTTGAGCTATTGGCGGAACCCTTTTATATTTTGTCCCAGACCTTGCTTCTTCTCCGGTTGCGGCTGCTAGTTGAAACTGTAGCTACTCTTTCACGCTGTACGACGACATATTTCCTCATACTGAAGCAACCTGACATGGTATGTAGTATTCTTTTGCATGTGTTATCAGACGTGAAGGACTTCTATTTTCCTTTATTATTTAAGTCAGAGTTGGCCAATTGTATTACTGAATTCATTGAGTAAAAACCCTGACTTCTTATTTTATCCCTCTTTTTAATGTTTGATTGGAAATCTGGACATACCTGAAAGATGCCTTTGATATTCTCTAGCCTATATGTTTGGTAGTCCCAAGGTTTTCCTTTCATCATAAACTTCCATCATTTGTATTCCTAAATCCTAATTTTTTTCTTCTATTTCTTACCTGTGATTATTTTCAAATAAACTCTTGATGATGTGCCTGCTTTACTTCCTTGTGCAATAACTTCCCGGTTCAGTATTCAGGGCATTTTGATTGTGGCTTCTAAATTGAACGCTATTATTTTATTTTCAGGAGAAATCAATTGTATTTTCCCTGTCCCAGACAGCATATGGAGCATTTATCTTCTTAGGTTATTGGGGCTACTTTCTTTTATTTCGAGTTTACAAAAGTGATGTCCTCTTCCCTTTCCGGTAGTACGCTATGTTCTATATTGTTGCAGCAATATATATATATTTTTTAATTTGGATCAAGAAATTGTTCGGAAATAAAGAAATCATTTTTATGGTTTTCATTGTATGCTGCTGATTTTGTGCAGAGTCGGGAAGATGATGACTTATGACCGGCCACTTGCAAACATGTGTTTTATTTTTACTCTTCAGTCCTTCCGGAAGTTGATTCTTCAAGAAGGTGAAAAGATGGTTCTTGTGTGGTTGGACACACCGTATAACCAAGCAGTGTATGGAGTTGTGGACAAACTAGGTAAGTGGTCATTCATGATGCCTTCTCCTTTAATTTTTTATTTCTTGGTTTGAACCAACCACTCAGATTCCAAGTTCCCAAGGAATACCATCACACATAAGTGAGTAAAGTCTGATCCTGATATGTATAAGTTTGATTTTTCAGGGAGTTTAGTAGTGAGACTGGTTTTTCTTCCATTTGAAGAGAGTTCATATGCTACATTTGCAAGGTCTGCATCAGGTTTATCTCTCTTCTATTTCGTAGTTTTTTTATAACCAAGAAAATAATGTATTTTTTCAACTCCATGATTTGTCATTCACCGCCACCCAACTTCTTGTCTGCTGATTAAGGTCAGGCCAATTGTCCTGAATCATAACACAATAAGAAAGATGATCTTCTAGTCAGTTTGCTGTTTAGCATAGCTGATGAAACCATATGATTTGTAAACATCTCCAGTCCATAGAATATCATGTGCTAATAAACTTCCCCGTTATTTATTATTATCAGAATTTGGAACAATTCAATCATTTCCTATGAGGTCGAACATTTCCAGTTTCTGTCGACATCATATAAGTTATTTGCGTTCATTTTTTACGAACTATGTTAATCTATTTATCTTGATTCTGTGAAGGGGATTACGAAGTAAGAAAAAGGAATCTTGGAAGGCGTCTGACAGATGCTCTGAAGCTTGTGTTGCTCATAGGTCATTATTTTGTACTTTTGTAGCACTTTTGTCTTGTAACGAACAATTGTTTCCTTCCAGTGTGGTAATGCAAGTATTGTTGCTTAGATGTATATTGGTGTCTTCTCAATTATGAAACTGCCTCTACTCGTGTGCTGTGGCCTCTCATGTTAGAACTTATTAACTTGACTTGGGAACTGCTGAAAAGTTTCTCTTTCTTAGCGTTTACTTTCGTAAAGAGCCTTTCAACTTCTTAACAAGTTATTGTGCTTTGGGGTGGCATTTTCATATGATTTTCATCTCAAATCCCAAATCCAGAAGCATCAATTTGTGCAATGGCTTAGTGAAATTGCAAAGCATATAGCATAATCAAGCCTAAAGTGGTTTGCACGTTAAATGCTTCTAACACCAAGTTTAATAGCCTTCACACTTAGAAAGTGTCAAATTTACTTTGAAGTGCTCTGATATATGTTTTAAGTAGAGACGATATGTAGTATGACTTTCTTCTGGGAAATACAAATCTATTTTCAAGGGAGTTGGAACGTTGATTTTTTCAGAGTTTTCTACCTTGTATGTTAATCCTTATGGCGGGCTAGCGTTCATGAGTTTTTTAACACCTTTTGTTACTTTTTTGAATCTTAACTTTTTCTATATGATCAGGTCTGTTGGTTATTGCATTTGGGCCAAGCTATTCTTACTCTCTCATAAGATTGTTGTATGGTCAGAAGTGGAGTGATGGAGAGGCTTCAACAGCACTACAATATTATTGCCTATATGTGAGTGTTTTGGCCATGAATGGTAAGTTTTTGTTCGATGTATATTATATGTAGCTTTACTCTTCTAGTTTGGGAATTAACTCATCTCTTTTACGATAAAACAGTAGTCATGTGTTTTCGTGGGCTTGGCTGCATGACTGTGGATTAAGTTTGACTTGCTGCATGAAGTTTTAAAAGTAATTAAGATGGTATGTTTTCTCTTGTTATCAGGGACATCTGAAGCGTTTTTGCATGCAGTAGCGACAGAGAACCAACTTAAGCGCTCAAATGACTCATTACTTGTCTTCTCACTGATTTACCTTGTCATGAATGTCTTGCTGATACGATCAGCTGGTGCAGTTGGATTAATATTTGCGAATTCTTTGAGTATCCTTCATGGTTAACTCCTCTGGTTTTAGATCAAGTGTTCCATTCAGTATTTGGGTATCTGCTACGATCTTTCATATCAACCTGCCGAGTAATTTTTCAACTTTTTTAATTGTTTTTCTGGGGCTTGAATTCCTGTTCAGTGTTGTTGAATTCTACGTATGACTCTTAATACTTCCTGAGAATCAAGGCAGTGGTAGGAATTATGTCAAGCCATATCCAGTCTAAGACATTGATGTTGAGATGCTCAGATACCTTATTTAGACGACAGTTGCATTTATATTTATATATGAAACAATGTTGTTGCATTTTTATTAGTAATTCAACCATCATCATCACGATAAATTTGCAATCCACGCCTTTGCTTCTTTGACCATACCCAAGACATGATCTTCAGGATAATCTATTCGGCCGTTTTTATCAAAAGATATTTCAAGGTACATCTACATCCATGCAACTTACCCCGATTTCTTTTACCAGAATTTCATTGATCTATGCATACCTGAGTTCAAATTTCAAATCTGTTGCGTGCAGGATTCTTTCTCCTTCTCCTTCCGCAGTTGTTTGCCTTCCGGCTTCGAGTACCTGCTACTTTCAGGTGTAGCCACACTCATGCTCGAGAAAACATATCTGGACCGAGATAACTACTGGGCAACTTTCCCCTTTCACTTCTCTTTTGGATTTGTGTGTTTCACTATAGCCGGTATAGCAATGTTAGTATAATTTCTGATCCAAGAACAAAGATTTAAGTTGTGATTTCTTTCGGAAATTTTGGCGAGGTATCTCTAATAGTTGTGATTTTTATTGTTGTAGATATCGTAGAGAGAAGGCTTTCATCCAACAAATCATACGTTTCCGGGAGCATGCCGACTGAATCTGCTCTGGTTTACCCCATCCCTGGGTTGTATTTCTGATCAATTGCCTCAGAAGTTAGACCTTAAACAAAATTGCTCTTTCAAACTACTTGTGAACAATTTGAAAGTATTTAGCACGAAAATAACAATTATTAGCTATTTCTTTTTTTACTGTTTCTTCAACTGACATAAACTAAAATCAGAGTACATGTGCATTATAAGCAACATATTGTTAAATTAAAAGTTAGAACAAGTTCGTAGCACTATATTTTATTTAATAGCTCCGGACCCTCTCGATAAAGCACAAGAAATTTTGAAACGAGTAAAACAAATTTAAATCTAATGCCTATATTTCAAATAATTGAAGTGGTGGCCAGCGGATGCGTCCGTAGGGCCAGCTTGAATCCATATTTTAATTCCAAAATTCGATGTGGAAGTAGAAAATCTGGTCGAACACTTGTCTTGTAAAACCAGATTGCCTGCTTACTGCACGCAACTCTCTATGCAATTCCCACTCAGATCCTATTTATTGTTATTCTCAGATTTTCAAGAAATACTGCCAGCGAAGGAGAATTATAAATACGACAATTAATTTATGAATGAGCAACCGTATAACTTTCGAATATTCCCTCTTAATATAGAATTGTAAAAAGAAAAAGAAAAGAAAAAAGCCTTTGCCATGATTTAATTAACAAAAAATCCAATATAGTGGTTGCCTATCAAGCACAGTGTTGGGCTTTAAATGTCTTGAAATTAGTAAAAGAGAACCCACTCAATTAATTGTGTCATTGAATGAGTTCATAATGGCATCATTTCGGCAATAGCCGACTTTCTTTTCAAGTCACTTCAAATATCGTACTCCGAATGACATTATATATTTTACTTTGTCATACTTGAATACATGTTTATATAAAATTATAGATTAAAATTAATTTACTACATCTCTTGCTCCAGTTTGACATAAGCTGGAGAATGGTCAATTATTATGTGTACGCGAAATTCATTCCTTTTACCTTTGTCTCCACATCATCGCTGTTCCTTCTCATTTTTATCGTGGCATGCATGCCCCTTTATCACTCTCAACACATAAATGACCAAATTTGATTTTGAAATGGACTCGACTCGCCTCGGTTTAGTTAAAATGTAATAGTGGAAGTCGAAAAATGTGAGACAACTTAGAGAGAAAAAAAAATATATTGTACAAAGAAAGAATGATATAAAGTTATTAGTTTCTTCTCGTCTTGTTAGATACACAAAAATCCAACTACCAAAAAAGAATCAAAACCAGAAACCAAAACTGAAGCGCTAATGGTTACCATTCTCTTCTGACGCAGGATAGGATACAAACACATCCTTGTTCTGTCTACTCTTCAGCATGGGTCATATTCTGGGGGGTTGAAGAATTCGGATCCAATCCTGGCCCGACAAACCGGGCAAAAGGGTTGTTTGGACAGCCAGGTATGGATACAATGCAGATGAAATCCATGATTGCAAACCGGAAGCAGCTTGGCGGGCTGCTCGCTCTCGATTTCGTCCAAACAAATAGCACAATCCGAACCCAAGATCAAGTCCTTTCCGGTGACTCTCGGGAGCTTCTCAAGATCCGAATCGGATAGGCCGTTTTGTTGTTTGGGTTTTACGGACAACTGAAACTCCTGGTTACCGTCTCCACTGTTGGTACCTGCCGCATAGCATAGCAAACAGATGTATACCAGGAACACCGCTGTCATCCCGGCGCAAGGTAGAAACAGAGCAAGGAAAATCGATACTAGCATTTTGGCCTGCTCGCGCACACCATGGCCGTTGGAAGAAATGCCATGAAAAATGAGAGGGTTGGGTGTGTTTATATAGTG
This sequence comes from Dorcoceras hygrometricum, assembly GCA_001598015.1. Lineage (NCBI taxonomy): Eukaryota > Viridiplantae > Streptophyta > Magnoliopsida > Lamiales > Gesneriaceae > Dorcoceras > Dorcoceras hygrometricum. Next base: position 52,106 of record KQ986820.1, read on the forward strand.
GGATAGGGTATGTGGGGGTTGGGGGGAGGGGGGGT
>KQ986820.1:55394-65974 GCA_001598015.1 Dorcoceras hygrometricum
TACAAAATGTCAAATTTAGGAGAAGTGATTAAGAATTTATATTATTTTAATCATTTCATTTGTCTATAAATAGGTTTGTAATCTTCATTGTAAATACATACAAAAATATACAAGTTTTCTCTCAATTCTCTTCTCTCTAAATCAAGGAAATTATAGAGAAATAATAATTTCCTATTAACATTAAATTAAGTGTTCATTTGGAGCAATTAAGGAGCAATTAAGGATAAATCAAGGTTATTATCGAGGTAATTATTTCATTTAGTTTATTAATGTTTCTTTAAATTTATAACAGTTGTCATGTTTTGCTTTTCAAAAGGTTGTTTCATTTGATTTATGTCTATATTATGCACCGGTAAGAATTCTCTATACTCAATTACAACTTAATTCTAATCTAATATATATAAAACCTAAAGTAATCATGTTTGTTTTTTTTTTACTTTAATAGAAACAATTATATAGAGAATAATAAGATTTATTTTAAAATGGCATATTATTCTTGTGGAAAGCCAAGGTATAATTGGGCCAGTCAGGCAAAGAAAAGAAATTCAGTCAGGTCCAACAAAAGAACGGGCCTACACAAGGCTTCAGTGTGCTAATCAGGCCCAATTAAGTCCAACGAAAGATGACCTTTGAGAAAATTCTTGATGAACAATAAACTGTGAAATGCTAGTGAATTTCAAGAAACATAATATTGTCTACAAATTTTTGCATAAAATTGAGAACCATGCTCTTGGCGAGACGCAAAAAGTATGGTTTTATGTTTATTGAACACACAAAACAAATGATAATTATCAAATACACATACAAATATGCCATGAAAGCATAAATATAGAAGCCTATAGTTCTTAAGTTGACATATTTTGAACTGGTGGAGGATTATTCATCGTCTGGTTTCTGTGTTGCATTTCCATTTGAGCCCGGATTCCATTCCATCCTGCAATAATACCCCAGAAAATCAACGTTAGGGTTCACTCAAGAAATATAATGATACCAAATCAAGATTTTTGTACTATATACATACCTTGTGAGGGATCTAGACCTCTAATCTTGAGCTCTCTATACTCTTGGCAGAGGGAACAGTAAGCGCAAAAGAAGTGAGAAATCGCATCTTGATATGGAGCTTCTACTAGATTATATCTAGTCCTTAGTTTATTTCTGTACTTGGATCCCATCAGCCATTGGGAGCATAAAGCAGGCATCATCAACAGATAAATGAAAGTTCCCATCGAGCAAGCTGCAATCATTCATTCCCTCAAGCTGTTAGATATGGCAAATAATCAAGAAATAAAGGATTATCAGCCTTGAAACCCAGAGAAAGCTAAAGTAGTATAACCTCTTGCATGTCATCGTAAATTATCAATGACAAAGGTATTATCTATATATATATATATAATAGAATGCATGTGAGTTAAATTGATGATACTAAATAATAAGCATTAGAATTTTGAGGGTCTACTGAGTTCTCCTTCATCCAGGACTTCTGCTATCTGTCCGAATGTCACGCAGGGAAGAAATGCTGTTATGATAGCTGCAAGAAACAAGTCTTGCATGGTAAGTGTCTCATATTGTTAATTTAACAATATTAATGTTGATAAAAAAAGAGCTAGCTAGCAAGCTAGAGGGTTAAGAAAAAAGACTTGTAAGATTAACCATTAGTTTGATCTAGATGGCAATCGAACAATTGAGTGCTCCATGGGAATCCAATTGATGTCTGATAAGCTCGAGGATAACCCGGCATGGGCGGTGTCTCCTGTTGACGATCGCCTTGAGGTTCTGCGAAACCGGCGGGGTTTGGCACTCTACCCATGGCGGACAATTTTTCAAGCTTTGAAAATTCTATTCATGAACCAAGCTCTTTAAATAGGTTAATAATATATAGACATTCACAGATTATAGGAAAAATTAGTAGTCGACTTTGGAAACTAGGAAGGTCAACTGTTTTACAAGTGGAATTGAAGTATCATGGTTTTCAAATTCAAACAATTTTTTTTTTCTTCGGATTAACGCGGATACGTACATAAATCATAGAAGGGGTTGGTCCCCTGATGTGAAATAAGATATTTGTAGATGAATGTATTCAGAATATAAACCGGAAGCATATTGAATAACTTTGCAATTGTATTTTGTTGCGTTAGGCTAGTTGACTATCGACTTCACGTCGAACATGGATTAGCAAAGATCCTATTCATACACTTAGTCAAAGATAGATAATTTATTAAATTTATATATTACAAAAAAGTGGTAAAAATCCAAAGTTTCAAAATAAAGATGGCAAATAGCAAAGTTAATTAAAAGAAAATTTGCAAAGTACAACTTGAATAATAACCACAAATTAAAATCAGCGGTAGTCAATATAAAAAATACGGGCACACTTGATTAAGTATTGTTTGTTGTGAAACTTGGAACATAAATTTCAGCAATAGCAACTAAGGTCTTCAGTTTCTTTCACATTAGATTTAAAATGGGCGATCGGGAAAAGAAACGTGCTAAAACTCTCTTCGGGGGTGGTGTCTGGCAATATTAACCCTGCTATACAAATACAACAGTAAACTATAAAATTACAATACTTTTATTTGATGTGTAAAGAGGCCATTTCAGTTGCAGAAGAACACCATATATCAGGCGACACCAACAGATGAACCCAGAGTTTGAATCTGCAAAAGGAATCGACTTTTTCAACTGCATCTGATGAATGGAATTATCACAACTAGAAATTAACATCTTTGGAAAAGAACAACTCTGTACCTTATTCACAAGCAAGTTTACTTGCTCTCTGTACATCTCTTTTACATCAGCAATATCAGCACGAAGCTCTTCCAACTTCACATAATATCCAGTTTTATGGATTAGAATTGAACAGCTAATAAAATATACAGAGTATTTAACATGTCCAATGCAGAATTTAAGAATCACCAATGAAGAGTTCGTCCCCAACAGAAACAAAGTATGAGATTCTAGGCAGTTTCAGTCACTATTGCACGTATCAAGGTCGTGCATGCTTTTAATATATTCTTTTTTGTTGCCTTTTCTCATTAACTATAACCAGAGGCTGGAGTAAAAGAAAAAGGAAAACGTATACTCTGAGCAGCTGTGCTCAAGGGTATCTATTGGCAGGTAGGGGCGGACCCTGAAGAGAGGACAATGTCGTGAGCAAGAACAGTCAATCACCACCTCTCGATGAAGAAATTTCTGAAGTCATGTTCAATTATTTCCAAATTACTGAACTCATGTTAAATAGTTCTCCCCTTCAACCCAATTAAATTCTTGGGTGCGGCCACCATCAGAGGTGTGAGGAAGGTGAGATTAATAACCAGAAACATGCAGGCAGAGGGCTATTTCCTAGACTTGAACGGTTGAACCAGTTAATTCTATTGCAGCAATGCCAATGTTTTTAAAAGGTAAGGCCAGGAAGGACAAAATTGAGCTACCTCTTCATCACGCTCCCCCATTAGTTCCAGTGCTGCAGAGTGTCTCCGTCTAAGTGCTTCCAATTCTGCTCGTATTCCAGGAAGAGCAGCCGATTCTGCTTGTAATTTTTCACACTGCAACATGTATGACAGATACATGGATAAATATTAACTTTCACTGATTGAAGAGGGCCAATATCATAATTATGTTGCTGCTGTTGAATTTCCTAAAGTAGCATAGATATTTGTGATATTGCAACATGAAAACCATGAGAAATAAAGGGCAATATCCTCTAGGCGCCAGGGGGGTGAGAGCCCTCAAACCTACCTGTGCAGTCATTTTAACTAACTCCTCGGCAAGAGAGTCGCGAATAGATTCCATAGATGCCTGAAGAGGATAAGAAACCATGATTGTGGCACATGTAAGTTGTAACATCAAATAAAGCAATGTTTGGATGCCAGATTGGTCTCCAAGGGTTACTACAAATTTTAAGAAACTAATATCAAATGAGTCAGAAACTAACCAATCTAGACATGTACGATGCAAGTTCCCCCTCCTTTTGGCGTAGTGCAGATTCAAAAGTACTTGACGTCACACTCTTCAAATAGTATGGACTCATGGTACCTTCTATAGCACTTCTATGTTCAGGAAAATTCTCAGAAGAATCCAAAGTTGATTGCAGAAAATAGCTTTCTTCCATACTGCTCAAGCTGCTCGCACTTGAAATCTTACGAGACAAGTTTCCTGTCAAGGTAGATTGACATATGTAGCAAACTGATAACAACCAAATTGATAGAACACATGAGAGATGAGATACCATTTTCAAATGCAGCTGATTTTTGCCTTGCTATGGGGATTTGATCAGGTAAAACAGAAGATGGAAGGCGAGCAGTCCTTTCCTGTTCCAAACGTGTAGCTTTTTCTCTCTCCAGTTCCTGTAACATAATTCATGAGATTATTCAATAAACTAGTGCACTAGTCATAGAACTGTAACTTGAAAAGATTAATCGCATGGACAAACATTTGGCTGGAAATGAATGGGAAAACAAAATCACGCATGCTACCTTTTGCAGAAACTCTTGATGCATCAATGCTTCATGCAAGTCATCCTTGTGTTTCCTCCTGAGTTCACCGATTTCTTCTTCAAGCTGTTTGACACGACCTTCACGAGTGTCAGATTCCTCCTTTAAAGCAAGATATTCCTGCCTATTTTCAGCTGCTCTCTGCCTCTCCTTCTCCAGAGATCTCGTTAGCTGCGTCTGCTCTGCTCTAAGGCATGATAGCTACGAAATAGTAATGTCAGACATAATCACTAAATAAGACTTATATCAATAACTTACAGTAAATTTATCAAAAACCTGAGCATCGAGGACGTTTATCCGCGAAAGAGTTTGCGTCAGACGTTCGTTGATAGAACGCTCTTTTTCCTCTGCCGCGGCAGCTTTGGCTTCTGCTTCCTGCACAGTAAATAATCATGATGCCATTAGATATCTAAAGTGCCGAATAAGAGAATAAGTTCCAATAAAAACCTGAAGCCGTGAGTTTAATGATCGTTCAACGGCAGTCCAAGCTTCAGCCCGTCTGGCAGCAGTTTCCTGTAGTCAATAGTCAAAAAGCATAGCAGTGTAGAGTGATCAAAGAAAAACCAAAAAATAACACTATCAAACCTGCATAGCTTCAATCTGCCTTAAAAGAGGCCTGGTAGATTCAGGGATTTGTGTGACTAACTCCTCACACCTACGCTCACTTGCCTAGGAATAAACAATTTTATATGACAACAAAAATAAAAAACTTAATTTCAAAGAAAAGACATTGCATCCAAGGACAGAGACTACTTGATATCGCTTTTGAAGATCCTCGATGTCTCTGCGAAGTATATCTTCTCTAAAAACTTCCTGCAACAGGATGAAGAGACAGATGTTTTCATAGAGCTAATGATGAATCAGAAATTTCAAAAAGAACATAAAACTAACCTGCTGCTCTTTTCTGCTCAGAGTTTGCCTTAATTCTTCAAGTGTTTGAACTAGCATACTTTCCCGGTCCTCAGCCTCTCTTAGACGACTTTCTAGTTCAGTTCTTGCTTCAGTGTTTACACGAGCCTCTGCTAATGCTTCAGCTTCCTTTGCTGCGTTCAGTGCATCAGTGTAATATTCCTTTTGAGTTGCAAGTTCAGTTTGGTGTTTCTCCACTGTTTCTTGAAGCAATTTTTCAGTTTCTGCCTTGTCTCTTTTCATGCTCTCTACTTTGTTCTCTTCTACCTGAGTAACTCAACAAACCATTGTGAATTCAAAGGCTAGCGAAAACAAATGGCACAAAATCCCAAACAAAGGAACAGTAAAAGCACAAGATCATATAATTAGGTATCAACAGCCATTAGTGATGAAAAAATGAGCGGTGTCAGCATAATATTGTGGAGAAGAGAGAAGAAAGGAATTGTTATGAATGACCAAAGTCAAGCACCATTACAATAGCAGTCAGGACCCAGAGATGATATGCATCACATTGAAGACTTGGGACTTCTACCACTAAGAAAGCAACCCAAGTAAAAAATCTAGGAGAGGATGAAAAACAACAACCCACCTAGTGACACACATTTACTGGTTTGCAACGCAAAAAAATCAGTGCTAATGCTACTGCAAGTAGAACACTAAAATCAGATTCCAGTATTCTATGGAGCAGGAACTTGCAGTTTCAGTCGAAAATCCAACAGGATACAGATCCAATGCATGGAGGCTCCAAAATCTAGACATATTTGGGAAAACTATAGGACCTGATGACCTTGCGAGAGCAAAAAAATGAACAAGCAGCAGAATCATCTCAAATGATGCAAAAAATAATGGTGAAGGGAAAGGCATGAAAAGAATGATAAAATGTAGTAAATAACCTGTGCTCAAGTCAAGCAAGGTACAGGGAAAAACGGTTTACCTGCAGCTTTGTAAGCAATCCTTTCTTCTCTTCCTCAAGTTCTCTGATCTAACTTTCAGGAAAATATTGATGGAGACATAATAGAAGAGACTCATATTAAAATTTAACAGCAACAATATCAGGCAAAAATATTAAATATCAATCATTAGAGATTTGCATACCTGTGCCCTCAACTTTCTAATTTGAGATTCCTGGGCTGCTTGCTTTTTTGAGAGCTCTTCACCTAAAATCATCATAGCATGGGAAATTAGTATCAGTTTCAGCCTAAATTTTGCGAATCCACACGAGTTAGAGGACAAACATGAAATGTAAGTTCTCTACGTGTAACAAACTTCCTTATAAATAATATATTTTTTGGATAAGAATAACATTATGCTTGATCACCTTCGGCCATCACTTGAGTAATTATTTCGTCCTTTTCCTTCAAAAGAGCAGCAGCATCACTTTTTTTATTCTGTTCTCTTCGAAGTGTATCCCTCTCCTTAGTAAGAGCATACACCTGAAAGAATACATGTGAACCTTTCGAATCAGTCACATCAACCTGAATAAGGCGTTAAAATGAACACATGGTTGAAGTCAAGAATTCAATGAATCAGCCACAACTCAGTATGCCGTTTAGAAGAAAGTTTAGCGTCCCTTTACAATATCAACATTTCAAAATAAAGCAGAAGAAAACAAAACAGAACCAATGCATGGCTACTCATCAGGATTAGACATTTTAAATTTAATTATTATTGAACTATCTTGCTACTTAATTTAAAGATTCATATAATATATAAGATTCTACAGTTTCTGACCAAGCTCTTCTTTTGCCAAAGAAGGGGAAAAAAAGCTAAATTTATCACCAGAAATGGGTGGTGAGAGTAAAAAAGGACAGTTGTATCAGTGTAAATTGATGAAAAAAGCACAGTGAAATCAGACCATATGTTTCAAGCTGTTTGCCAAATCAGTAAAAGCGGCAACATAAACTGCCCAAATGCCCTAAAAACAGTGCAGGTACATGTGGCTTTTTATTACTCAATCACCATCTAGAAAGCATAGAATATCCGTTGATCCATCAACAGACAGAAAAGTTGGAGAAACAACAAATATTTAAATTACAAGCACATCGAAAGGTTCCATGAAAGCACTTGTGTTGTGTGACAAGTAGAAGAAACATGTATGTGTTACAACTCGAGTAAGTTCGATAATGCATACAAGTACTGCAAAGTCACATATATTTAAACAAAGTCAATGATACAGCTACTGGAAGAACTTCCAACGTTAAACAAATCATGCCTGAATTTCAAACAAGAAATAGCACCTGCAGAGTGTACCTTTCTCTCAAGTGCTGCCACCCTCTGATGATATTCTTCCCGTAGAGACTCAATTTCGGCTTCATTTGTTTTTCTCTGAAAGTGCATCCTTAGTAAAATGATTGTATACAAACAGAACACAAGTTTATGAATAAAAATAGCTCGGAGCGCTTTTTGGGTCTTCACATAACATCTGCCTCTACTGATGCGCACATAAACCATTGAGATACAAAAGTAGTCAAGCATTGTACATAAGTAACTGATAATTACACTGATATGGGTGAGACACGAAGAAAGAAATCAAATAGACACATTTAGATGTTTAATAGTAAAAAGAGTCCCTACAATAAATAATGATGGAGAGGTTCAAATGAAATTGAATATTTGAAGTTTTGCGCATTGCATCATGTTATGTCTGAGAAGATGCAATTACAAGCAAGCATTGGATCTTATGATCATTTATGGTAATTCAAAATTTCTTAGTTGAATTCCACATGCTCTCCTGAGAGAACTCAAATGCTTCATCCACATTGATTTTACTTTACTGAAGTGAAACTTCCAAAATGTCATATCGTCCAACAGTCTTTCTTCGTCCAAACCAATTTATTTCATTTGAAAGGAATTTGGGTTAACTATTTCTCAATGGAAAAATAAACTTCTTAGCTGGTATAAACCCCAAATATTGTTCCTTTTCCAACAGAAAGTAACAGATAAGAACAATATTCAAAGTTCAAACAAATTATTGAAAAATCTTTAAATTATTGTTCAAGGCGTGAGGCATCAATTTTTCACAAGTTCCACTATGTGTTCTTGGACCAAACTAAAATCTAAAGGAAAAAGGGATAGCAACAACATAAAAGAATATAGCATGTACGCACCCTAAAGTCATCAACCAATGTTTTTAGCTGCTCATTTTCATTCATCAGCTTCGCAATTTCATCAGCCTTTGCCTGGAAGAAAGCAGTGAAAACAATCAGATTCTCATTTCCTCTAGTCTTATAGAAAATATAGGATCTCATAGGCAGGATTCTTATCAAGGAAATAATGATTTACTGTAACTCCTTAAACAGATTTATTGTCAATAAAAAGGTTCAAATAAAATAGGAAACAGCAATTGTAGACTACATGCCGCATGACACAGTAAGAAAAAATTAATCCTTCCATCTTCTCACAGTAACAGCATTACATCCATCTAACTAAGCACTTTTCTCGAGACATTCTGATCACCCACTAAAAACTAAATACATGACAGCAAGCCTGTTAGACTTTATGCATCTCTTGAATAGTAGTCCCCTAAGCATGCAATGAGATTGAACAAATTCATACTTAACCTAATGCTTAGAACAAATCATCATGTGAATGCATATCGTAACTTCCATTTCATTTTGTTATATAGGAGTCACTATTTTCTAGATATTAACACATCTATTGGCAGAGAAACACAATGGTCAATACTCAAGTCCAAGGATAAAGCCTCAAACTTAAAATACCTGAGCTTGTCTAGCAGCTCCTTGCAATGCAGTTTCCATCATTTTCATTTCCTTCTTCAATTTCTCCAGCTCAGCTACAGAGTTAGTAACATCGGAAGAGTTGCTTCCAGTGCTCAAATGTTCTTTTACGTCAGTATCGGCCATTAAGTTCTGCTTTAACTCAATTGGTTCAGCAATAGCCTCAAATGCTGCTTCTGATTCCTTGGCATCAGGATGCTGTAAAATGGTCAAGTTGTCTCCAGAATCATCACCAGCATCTCTAGTATTAACAGGAGAATCAGAAGCAGACAATTCTCTAGGTTCAATCAGGCCTTCAGGTGGCATATCCTGAACTTGAGCTGAAGAAACTTCAGCATCATCTTGCACCTTCTGTTCATCTACTCTCTCAGGCAATTGTGTATCATCTTCCATTTTAGGCACAGAAACAGCACGTTCAACTTGATCTATGGGAATTGTTGCTGCTGGTTGTTCCGACTCCAAAGAAGAAGATGATTCTTCTCCTGATCTCTCCTTCTCCTGAAAATTGCTTGGACATTCTGTTTGTAGATCCTGAGGATTTTGTTCTGAAGCTTCAACAAAACTCGTATGTGAAACCACCTCTTCTTCATCTTGACCTGCCTCAGCGTTATCCTTTTGCACCTTGCTACTATAATTTAATTCCTCCCCTGGTTCTGCATCTACACCTGCTTTTTTTATTTCTTCACTTGCTACTTCTGTTGAATTATTCGCAGAACCATCATCCTCATCTTCTGTATCCTTTAAAGGAGACGTAGACTTTAAGGAATCAGGCTGTTCTAATGATGCAGCAGAACTCTCTGCACCTTTTTGCCCCATAAATCCCATGATGGGCTCAAATAATGCCTTTCGTTCCGTCCCTGAAGGCCATAATGTGCCTGGTACTGTAAGCATGAATTATTGGTAAAATATTGCTTTCATCAGCATATGCTCCAAAAGGAACATAGACATACAATTGCATGAGAATTATCCTCCGAGCTTTATAACTGTGAGAAATTTTCAAGAATCTACCAACATGAACAATTATATAAATGGATAATAATCATAGTAAAATGGTTAACAGAAGACATCATGCTCCTAAAAACCCCTTGATGCCTAGAAGGACCAAAAATTATGATAAAGGTATTAGGCAAACTGAACACCACTAAGGAAGTCACAACGTCCAAGTCAACATCCTGGTTGGCAGCAAGATTTTCTGATGAGGGCGGAGGCAACACAGGTAATGCAACTGAATCGCAAGAGCAATAAGCAGTATGTGCTCTCAAAGTTTGTTAGCATCCAATAGCTAGTGAATTTTAGAACTATTGTTTCTGAAACACTTTATATTGACTTCATATTGCGAGCAAACATAATTGTGGTTATGGACTGTGGGTACATTTTAACATCTTATCTTTTCTTCAGACTCGGCACTTCTTCCAGATTCCTGATGCTTATTCAACCTTTACTT
>KQ986821.1:38280-49018 GCA_001598015.1 Dorcoceras hygrometricum
TACGAATTCTATCAACGACTTATCTCTCTGTCTTAGCAGGACTCATATGTCAGGTGAAATTACATGGTTTACAGTGGGACGGGGAGAGTTGTTCTGTTTTATTTGAAGGAGAAACGCATGATCGTGGCGCTGTTACCAGATCCAATACCAACTTTCGATCCACGTGCTGGATAAGGACCATGATTATGGTTGATGGCTCCTGGGTAATTGAGTCGTGCGCTGATTATTGGAAGATATTGCCCAGGCCAGTTGTTTTTACAGAAATTTTGCCTCAAATTTCTTATGTTGATACACTCCCTCCAATAAGTGAATTTTTCAAGGTGGTGAAAAAGAGATGGGCTGACGTGTGTATAGAAGCCGCCCAATTCTTTGTTTCGGGGAAACTACTGCCAGGTGGATCACTCAATTTTTGCAGGACTATTGCTGTTGTTGAGCCAGACTCAGTTTTTGGTTCTCAGAGGCCTACAGTTACCCTTTGGGGCTAGTCCTAGCTATGTACAGCTTCTGTTCGGTACAGTTTATTTAGTGATTTGAGTACCGTTGATATCCGAAATTTTGTTTCCACTCTTGCTCTGGACAGATCAGTTTTGAGAGACGTACAGATAGTTACTCGTTCAGTTTCAGTTGCTCCTAGTGTACAAATTTCTATTGCTTCAGTCGTTAATCAGTTTGTACAGATAGCTACTAGATCAGTTTTTGAGGATCAAAATGCACAGATGGTTTTAAACCAGCGTCCTCACTCTCCAACTACCTCAGATGATTCTTCTATGCATTTTGTTGATGATGAAATGGCTTCTACTCCAATCTCTCTACCCACTATCTCCACAGATCTTCAAGAATCCTTCGCACAACTACGTGCTTCTATTGAACAACTTCAGTTTGAACAATTGAGGCGGAAGGATGATACCAAAAAACTCAAGGATGTTCTTCTAATGCACATCAGAGACCTTGAGAAGCAGGTTAATGCATGCTTTGATGAACATGATAGGGCGTACATGGCGTTGCTTACAAATATTCGAAAAGATATGCATGATCATAAGACTGCCCTGTCGCTGGATATTGTTAGATCTCATCAGAAGCTGAGCACTCAGGTGGCTGCTGCTGCTTTAGACAATGTTGACGTTCGAAAGGAGGTGAAAGAGCAAAGGGCTATGATAACAGACTTGGATGGACAGGTTGCTACTGTTCGCAGTGAATTATTGGACTTCCGTGCGAAAGCCGAAGAGAATCATCTAAATCTCTCCACCCAACTTGGCTTCCTCGTTGATTACATTAATAGAGGTGGTGATGCCAAAAATGGGGAAGGTGGCAGTAGCAGCCGCTCTCCTGACGCTCCTGATGATCAAAGTAGACCCAGTGGGGGAAATGGAAGCAGAGCAGATGATCAGAGCAGACTTGGTAGAGGCAAGGTCAGTAAATTGGTAGCAAACGAAGAAGAGGCTCTCGTGGTGGATCAAGAGATAGACAACATAGCAGAGGCTCTCGAGTGCATTCAGCAGTTGGGTATCTACTTCAGAAGCGAGTGTATTCAGCAGTTGGGTATCTACTCTAGTAGTGAGTATTTTCAGATGTTGGCTACAGTTGCTTTTGACTCAGATGTGACTATTTAGGAACTATTCAGACTATGGATTACATGAGTAACAGACCTAGTATTTCAGTTGTTGAAGTATTTCAGTTGTTACAGCATTCAGCTGTTGGTATATTCAGCTGTGACAACTATTCAGCGATGAAATAGTCGTCCTCTTCAAGAAAGAAATAACAGTATTTAAAGGGAAAACTTTCAGGCGCAAACGTCGAATCGATTCAAGCGCTATCAATGTTTAAATTGAAAAGAATCAATGGTGAAGATTGAATCGTACAATTTCCTGGAATTAAGGAGACACTGTCAGTGCTATTTTAGGTCAATAGTACACAGTATACAGAGGACGTTATACGGTGTTTGCACAAATATGGAAAGACAGCAATTTGGCTCTGACGAAGCGCCATTTACCAATTAGTGGAGCAGGATATATGGTTGTACGATGAACATATATTCAAAAAGGGATTTTGTTTCCTTGGTGAGATTTAATGACCGTTATGGACGAAGGGTATAAATAGCTGGATTTTGAATTGAAGAAGCTCTGGCTTACTCTCCTTCTCTGGCTCATTCTCATTGACTGAAGTTATCTTCCAAAGCTCAAACAGCCACTGGAAATTTACATTGCAGAAATTGTTCTAAGTCCAGTATCCTAATCTCGAAGAACACCTACAGTTCAAGCCTTCACAGATATTACACTCGAGATACATCTTCTGGTTACCTTGTGTAATCGAGTTTTATTGTTTAAACCAGAAGATTTACAGTCTCAATAGTTTTACATTCCATTGTATCATTCCTGTTGAGTCTGTAACAAACGTGCTACACAAAGCCGTTTGATAGAAATTCTAAGTGTTGAATTCAGCAGTTACATCTGCTTGTTGATTGGAGACTGCTAGGAGTTCATCTTGAGCGAGGCTCGGTGACTAGATGGTTACAGAGGCTTTAAACATCAAACTCTTCTAGTGGAACCTTCCTGAAAAGGAAGAAGGGGAGACGTAGGATATTGATATCCGAACTTCCATAAACATATTCTCGACCCTATACTTTTACTTATCGCATTCATTTAAGCTTTAACTGTTCACAGATTAATCAACTTCTTTCCGCACAATATTTGTTAGTTGAGAAATCTGATTTAAGACTAAGATACCTTAAATCTGGTAACTCGGATTTAAGTTGAGCGGGTGCTTGTAAAAATCGTTTTAAAGGTTTCGAAAATTAAAAATACCAAGGAGTTCATTCAACCCCCCTTCTAACTCCTAGGCCTGTTTTTCGAGCCATATTGATCCTATCAGTTCGTTAGCCAGCTGGGATTGCTGCTCTCAGGCTTAATGTATCCAATACCAGATTTGCCTTTATGGTTACGTCTGGTCATCATACCTGACCGACTCATATGCATCGTGTATCACACTGGATTTGAAAAAATTCATTTTCTTGAACTTATCATCCGCCGGATTTGACTGAGTACTTTTTTCCTCAGAGCTTCTTTCACTAAAACTGAAACCTAAGCCAGATTTGTCACTCAATGGCTTCTGGGTCTCATGCAGCTTGCCTAAGGAAACAGAAGACTTAGTCCATGAGCTCATCACTTGACTTAATCTCTCATTTTCAGATGAGATCTCACAGGACTTTTTTCTCAAAAGATCATTCTCGATTTTCAGCTTACTCAACTCAGTTTGTAAACTGTCAGTTTCCCCAAGCTGATCAGTGCTTGGTTCCACTGAACTATTTTTCAAACATCCATTTTCAGCTTTGATCTCCTCGAATGTCTGAGATAGCTTTCGGTACTAATGGACCATTTCATTAAGTGCATTGATGAGGTCCTCTCTTGTAAATTCACTATTAGAGAAGTCAAATACCTCATCATCAGTTGTCTGATTGGCCATCAAGCAGTGTACTTATTCTTGTTCACTTTCTCTAGATGAGCTGCTTGATGTGGTCTCAAAATCTGAGTCCGCCCATTTTCTGTTGCTCTCCTCAGCAACAAGAACCTTTCGGTCATTCTTCTTTTGGGGCCTCTTCTCAGATCTGTTTCTCCTTCTTTCTGTGGATCTTCCTTTGGACCGCTCTGTGGACCTCTTGTCATATTTTTTGGGCCTGTTGCAATCTGCAGCGAAATGCCCTAGTCTGCCACAGTTATAACAATTTAAATCAGTAGTAATCTTGTCAGATTTATGAGCATTGTTATAATTGAAAAAAGGGTTTTGAGTTATTCTCATGAATTTCCCAAACTTCTTAACAAAGAGGGACATTGAGTCGTTGCTCAGTTTGTCAGGCCTCATGCTCTAAACAGAGTAAAATCATACAATCACACGCGGAAGCTATTAAAAAGCGGGTAAAATTTTCGCTTTTGGCTTGACGGTTTAAAACAATATAATTTAAAATAAGGCGATACTCAAAATATATCCCAGCTATAAAAACAACCAAGCTCGGGCTACCAGCCAACAACAAACAGTATAGCATAACAACAACAATAACATGTATCAGACTCCAACAACAAAATACAACGACAAAGCGCAGGGCATCCCCTGGCTAACAGTACTGATACATATAAATATGCTATACGCTACTGGGATACTCAACCACCTCCTAGGGCACCACCAGCTGGGTTAAACCCTCGACCAGCTGTAAAACCTAGGTTCCCTGAAAATAACACAAACAGAGAAAACAACCAAGCCCCAGAGGGACATGGGGTCGAACCCCAGTACGGAGAGCAACTGAATTAGCTAAAGTAAATGCATAAGATAAAATGCAGATGCTATGCATGAGACACCGGATAACAGCTGAAGGCTACAACCGAACAGGGAGCCAAGGAACTCAAACATAGCTCCACAAGATCAGCAACAATCAGTGGCCACGGGGTGTGTTCAAAGTGTGGTAATGAGCCACTCGCCTTGACACTACACCCAAATACCAGATGCAACAAACAACTCAACCTGATGTTGCCTCGCCCATGAACTGTGGTAGTTAACCACTCGGCGCATGGTGGCTAACAAAACCCAGCAGGGAGATGAGAGTGCGGTATTGCCGCTTGCCCTCGCATCCTGGTAAGAAACAACAGCAATACATTGAGATACAAAGCAATGGCTGCAACAGAAATATGAATGCAATATGGGAAATGCGTGTATGCATAAACATAGCAGCTAAAATCAACAGCAATCACATATGCACACAGCAACATCCACGGCAGTGAACCAGCAGCCATCTTACATTAAATCTCACGTCAATTCCCAGCTACATCAAGCTCAGATCCGTACCTTATACTTTCTATGAAACAATTATTACAAGCAAAGGTCCCGAGAAATCTGGATATCAACCTGTTGAAGCACACATGGCATAAATCTCAGGGACGCTAATACACAGAAAGCACGCTGGGAGCTACACATACTCAACCAGCTCTCATCCTACACAATAACTCAACAGGAAGCTCAATTCTAGGCTAGGAACAAGATCCCATCGAATTAACGAAGTTCTACCTGAACTACGAAATGCACGAGCTAAACCAGCAACTTCGTGCTTCTGCTCCAGCCCACAACAGCCTCCAAAACGGGTATAGGATGGAAAGCTTCTCGAGATGAGTTCAACGCAACCTCAAAGTATCAAACAATGGTCGGAAACGATGGGAATCACCTGATAAAATCAACGGTGAACAGTACTAGGGTTCGAACAACAGAGGTCGACAATCGAGAGAATTATTTCACTAAGTATGGGACCTGGTATCTCAAATCGAAGACCAAGTCTTCCTATAAATATAACTCGCAACGGCTGAAATATGGTTAAACATGTCCACCGACAAAACCAGCAGTTGCAACAACCAACAGCTGCTGAATCCCATAACAATAAATCTTAACCCTTCTCGAGAGGAGTTCAACGCTACCTCAAAGTATCAAACAATGGTCGGAAACGATGGGAATCACCTGATAAAATCAACGGTGAACAGTACTAGGGTTCGAACAACAGAGGTCGACAATCGAGAGAATTATTTCACTAAGTATGGGATCTGGTATCTCAAATCGAAGACCAAGTCTTCCTATAAATATAACTCGCAACGGCTGAAATCTGGTTAAACATGTCCACCGACAAAACCAGCAGTTACAACAACCAACAGCTGCTGAATCCCATAACAATAAATCTCAACAACACAAAACGACGTCGCAAAGTGACACGTCACTCGCTACTTGTGACTGGTCCTCAAACCCAAAAGCTGGACAACCTAACGACTGGATGCTCCACAAACCAAAAGCTGGTACCAGACGTTACATCAAAACGCTGCGTTCCAACTTACGTAAACGACATCGCACAGACCCAACAGCTGGTCGCTAACCCATCGACTGGATTCCTTAGCGCTAACCAAAACGACGACGCACATCCTTACGTCATCCAGTCGCTAGATCTCGCGAAAAACAACCAGACGCAAGCTAAAGTAGAGTTGACCATCGTTGACGTTTGCTCTCAGCTGGTACCAGTCGCAATATCCAAAACGACGTCGCAGCAACTAATCCAAATGGTGCCATATCCAACTTATCAAAACGCTATCGTTTTGCCCTCAACAAACAAAATAAAGCAGCGGCTGGATACAAACACGCTACCAGACTTCACAAAAACAAAATGCATCCAGATTTCATAAAAACGACGGCGTATCACTATTTCGCGCTACCAATACGTTGCGACTGGATTTCACCACCAACCATCTTCCACAAAAAAACCAGATCTCACAACCATAAATCTCTAAAACCGATTAATTCCAACAAAATTAATCTTTTCAATTCCAGGTCTCACACAGTTTCTCTACTGACTTTCTAGGTGAGCACTGTTCTGAAGTAGTAGCAGCAAAGAGCTTTGGTAGGTTGTGAGGTCGATGGTCCAGCCTCAGATCTGGTCTCCAGCTCAAACTCATATGCTTTCATATTTGCGAATAGATCGTGTAGTTCAAGACTTGTTCAGATCCTTAGACTCTCTCATCTCCATCGTCTTAACATCCCACTCCCTCGCAGTGCTCTCATCACTTTGAGGGTCCAGTTCTCTATTGGAGTATTCTTTGCCAAGACTATTTAGCTCAATCACAACAGAACTAAATATTTCGTCGAACTCCATCATCGTCTCTCCCTCTCGCATCTTTATCGACTCATATTTCTGTTGGGCAACCGTCAGCTTGTTCTCTTTGGTCTCGTCGTTTCCTTCACAGATTTGCGTCAACTTCTCCTAGATCTCCTTGGCAGTAGCGCAGGTCTTTATCTTGATGAACAAGTTTTTATCCATCGTCTTATTTAGAATTTCCTTCGCCACATTGTCCAAGTTGGCTTTCTTCTTGTCCTCTAATGTATACTCCATTCGAGTTCTCTCAATCCACTGTGGAGCACCAGCAGTAATTGCCATGCTGTATTTGCCTTCATAATCTTCATGGGTCCATCTATAATGACGTACCACATGTCATCATCTTGCACGGTCAAATGGGCTTGCATCCTGATATTCCAGTCATCGTACTCTTCCTTCGGAAACATAGGAATTTTATTGTGAGAAGTAGACATATTTAAATATGTAAGCGCAAATATCAGACTGTTCAATAACTGCGAGTCTCGGGCTCTGATACCAATTGATAGGATCAATGGAATCGAAAATATAGTTTAAATAAGCCCAGGAGTTCAGAAGGGGGGGTTGAATGAACTCCTTCGATTTTTATTTTTTAAACCTTTAAAATCGATTTTACAAGTCTGTGCTTAACTCAGATCTGAGCGACCAGATCTGAGGCTCTCAGTCCAAATCTATTTTCTCGGTTAACAAATAATGTGCGGAAAGAAATCGATCAAACAGTGAACAATTAATAGTAAAATGCGATGCAAATAAATAAAGATATAGGGTCGAGAATTTGTTTCTGGAAGTTCGGATCTGAAATCCTACGTCTCCCCTTCTTCCTTTTTCAGGAAGGTTTCACTAGAATATTTGATGAGTACAGCTTCTGTAAGGACCCATCACTAGAGCCTTGCTCACAGTGAACTCCTAGCAACCTCTATCACGCAGATTACACTGCTGAATACAAATGAACGTATTTTCGAACTGCTTCAAAAAGCACGTTCGTTACAGACTCTGAACTGATTTTACAATGAATACGATACATACAGAGTACTATATATCTTCTGGTTTTTTTACAATGAAACTTCTTTACAAATGTAAACCAGAAGTGAATCTCAAAGATTATATTTGACAAAGAGCTGAACGAAAAATTATTTGAGATTTTCAAGACTGGGATTCAAAATATTTTGCGAGATATGGCGTTTTAAAGTTTGTAGAGAGCTTCAAATTCACAAAGAGATTCAAAAACAACGGAGAGCTTCTTCGTTTGAAATCTTCAGCTATAAATACTCTTCCATATTCAACCGTCATTAAATGAGCCAGTAGACACCCAAACTTTGCTTGCATATGTTCATCGTATTAATGCATTAAATGCTCCATTAATGCTATGCAAAGGTTTGTCTGCGATTGTCAGATTTGAGTTGACCTTTATACCAAAATAGGTAAACATTGTTTGGACCAACTCTGCGTCCTGCAGAATATACTCTAAATAGCTCTGAACTTGAGTCTCTTTCATCCACTTTGTCTAACACTGCGTCCTGCAGAATATACTCTAAATAGCTCTGAACTTGAGTCTCTTTCATCCACTTTGTCTAACAGGTTTTATCTGAATCCTTTGGAACAAATATCTGATGAAATCTTAAGCTCACATCTGAAAACTGCTCGGTTCTGATCTTAAATCTGCTCTCATATATGAGCTTTGCTAACTTCTTCTTTTGCGTAACTTCCCCCTTTTCTTTAATGATATAATCAGATCTGAAACCTTTCTTCTTTACATGTCTTCCACATTCACTTCTCTTTAACCGTATCACTTGTCAGATCTTAAGTTTCTCCCTTTTTCGAATCTACCTCCCTTTTCTTTTCTATACCAGTAACTCTGTCAAATCTGAATACCCATGTTTATCTGAATATCTTAAATACCCTGTTTTGATCTGATATGTTAAAACGCTCTGATCTGTTTATCAAACCTCTGTACTGAAACTGATATAATCTGATCTGGTTTTTTATCATTGAGCTACTTTTCTTGATCGGATTCTGAGCTTGATTAAATCCAGCCTGCTTTGAAATAATCTGCGTATGTCTTTGTTTCGTACTGATTTAGCTATCAATCTTTGTACACTCATACCTTTAGTACGATAACCTCTATAGAATCAATCTGCTTTGAGCTGGTTTACTTCACTGGTATTCTAGCTAGTCTATTATACCACTTATCACTCCAGCTGGTCTATTATACCACTTATCACTACCATGGTGATCTGTTTTCTCAACTGTAAACCACTGTTCTGCTGCTCTTCTGAACTGATATGGTTTCAACACTTTATGTTTCTGTTCTTCGAATTTGTTCAACTGATCCGTTCTAATCCGGCTATGTGTCTTTGAACTGGTTTGACCTTAACCATCGTGACTTAGTATCTAGCTGGTTTGTCTTTAACCAGTGCACCTGAAAACCTTGATATGGTTTGTCCTTAGACCAGCGTGCCTGATATGTTGAACTGGTTTAACCAGCGTGACTGATTCCTTTGACCAATGTAACTGATATATTGAGCTGGTTTTACCTTAACCAGCACAACTTAAATACTCTGAGCTGGTTTGTCCTTCTACCAGCGTGTCTTAGCTCTTATCCAGTTTCTTTGATCAATGTCATAAGCCTCATCTAGTTCTTGTAACTTTGATCTGATTAATCTCTTTTATTTCTTATATTTGTCTTCATCAAAACTTCTGAAATTATAAATTCTTGATAAAGTCGACGATCTTGTGTATCGACTTGCCCTTCCCCCAGCTCTTTCTGGTATTCATGATGTCTTTCATGTCTCTGATGTTGCAAAAATATCAGCCAGATCCATCTCATGTTCTTCAACTAGACGAGGAATAATTGGATGAGACTTTGAGTTACTTCGAACATCAGATACAGATTCCTGATCGCAAAGAGAAGCAACTCAGACATAAGTCCATATCGTTAGTCAAAGTGCATTGGAGTTGACACGAAGTTGAAGAAGCAACACGGGAGCTAGAAGAGGATATAAAATAGAGATTTCTAGAGCTGTTTGACTGAAGTAAGTTTTTAGTTCAGTCTTTCACTCAGTGTGTTATCTTATGTGTCAATATTGTGTTCGATTTCGAGGATGAAATCCCTTTTAAGGAGGGGAGTATGTAAGGACTATGATTAATGAGGTTTATTTAGTGGAAAAGATTGTAATCATGTGGATCAGCTGTGGCTCAAGCTGATCGGGGTTTTCGCGCTGAGCTGATATTACGAGTGCACGAGCTGATCGGGGTTTTGTGCTGAGCTGATATGGTGAGTGAATTGAAGTCTATCTGGGTGTACTGGTGAGTTGTGCATGTAGGATCAATTTATAGAGTTGGTCGTTTAGTAGGGATCAGCAGAGTTGATCTGCTGTCGCGTGCTGATCTGAGCAGTGTCAGTTGAGTTGACCATCGTGACCTGATTTGACCATCGTGAGCTGCTCCAAGTATGTGGAATGCGATCTGAAAGTGTCGCAAACTGATTTGATGCCGTAAGCTGAATAGAGCACTAAGCTGAGCTGTGTTGAGCATAGCCATTATGGATGGTGCGATCTGATCTGAGCGTATGTGAGCTGTTTTGAGTAACCGAGCTGATCTGTGCGTGCGTGCTTAACTGCATGCCTAAGCTAGATACCGTGTAGCTGCCTGAGCTGATCTGAAGGTACAGTATGTTAGAGTAGATGCCCAACTAGCCAACTTGTGGCGTGTGGGTTTATAGACTCTTGTATATGAAAATCTTTATATATGATATTCGTATTTATTTATATGGCATTCTTTACTTTCATTGTGTTGTATGATGATTAACAATTGCATTGAGTAAAGACCTAGAATGCACTATAGTGTATGTTAGATGTGATAGTGGGTATGATGGCTATCATGAAACACATCTAATAGTCACTGTGTATTCTGAATTAGTTCCTAGTCGATTGGGCCATCAAAATGAGGATAAGGCCGCCCGAGATTGAGACTAGTATCTGCGATGCGAAGTACCATATTTCATTGGTAGGGAACATTGTGATGTTCTGAGCATGCAGATAGATACCTGGTGATCTATCGAACTACCCTCGTTCG
>KQ986822.1:3602-20759 GCA_001598015.1 Dorcoceras hygrometricum
ATCATGGGGCGATGTTGCTAGACGCTTTACCATGATCCGTTGGGCAGATCCGGAATTGTGATTCCGGAGCCACAATGGTTGTGGGCCCACGGCTAGCTGTATCCCTGAACCATTGAGGGTCACACAAGTACTGGATTCGAAATTCCCACACGGATACTCAGCTCAATGTGTTGAGCACGAGAAGAGGATTTCGGGAAGTACGACTTCCTAAAAGTCAACAGGGGTCAAACCGGGATTTGACTCTGTTGAGGGGCAAAACGGTCATTTTGCTATTTGGGGTTTGATAATCTGAAAAATTGTTTTTCACATCATAACATTTAGTTTTGGAAACTGAATCGATCGGTCCGATCTGATCGGCGATCGGAGTTACGATGAAGTCGCAGCAATGGATATCGTCATTTGGACCCGGGCCCGGTGGGCCGGTCCAAGTCCATTGTTAAGTCTATATAATGTGATTATTATTAGACTTAAATATAACTTCATTAACAAACACTACACTCATAACCTAAACCTAGCAAAATCAGCCGCCACCCTCCCTTCTCCTCTCTCGCCGCCGCCGCCGCCGCCGTGCGCCGCCGCCACCGCCGCCGCCAACTTCGCCGGAATTTGTTCCGGCCTAGTTTTTCGAGGAGAATCCGTTCGTGCTGATCTCGTCAGGACTTCTAGTGCAGTCTAACGAAGGAGTCTCGGATCTAGTCGTGGACCGGATTGGCGTAACTACCGCAATCTACCGAGAAGAGCCGGGTTCTTGAAACACCGGTTGGAGCCAGGCACAAGTGCCAGCGAGGTAACACGCTAAACATCCTATGAATGTCGTAGAATGTAGATTTGTTTTTCGTATTGATCGCCTCCCGGTTCTGTGTTTTTGTTCTTCCGCTGCCTGACCAGGGGGGCGGATCCGGATCCCCAACAAGACTCTCCTCAATATCCACTGCTCTATCCACCGCCTCAGCATACGTCGCAGGGGAACCAGCTAACACCATCCGGAACAACTCGGGCCTCAACCCTCTCAAAAACTTGTTCCTCTTCGTCCTCTCCCGGTTCGCAACATGGGGAACATACGACAATAGCGAAGAAAACTGTATGGCATACTCGGCCACCCTCAAGTTCCCTTGCTTCAGATTGTCGAACTCCCGCTCACGATTGTTGTAGAAAGACTCAGGGGTATACTCCTGTCGAAAAGATGCACAGAAGCTCTCCCAAGAAATCACAACTCCGGTCTCTCTCATGACACGAGAAGTAACCTTCCACCAGCGTTGCGCATGCTCTCTCAACTGCAACACCGCTAGCTTCAGTCTCCGCTCTTGCGAGTACTCCACCGCATCAAACAACTCTTCCGTGTGCTCAAGCCAGCCTTCAGCCAACAGACCAGCCTCGACACCAGTAAACGTCGAGGGATTCATCCTCTGGAACCTAGCCAACACTAGCTTCATCTCTCCAATCTGTCGAGTAACATCATCCACCTCTACCTCAGCCTGTCTACCACGGTGACACAAAGGAATATCCTACTGCTCAACATCCTCATCACTGCTCATCACTGCCCCGGGCTCTAGACTCCCCATCTACCTACCTAGCAATCCTACTCCTACCTCTACTCGGCGGCATCTACCAAAACTCATAGGTAAGAAAAACAAGCAGATAAATCACAGAGGCAGATAATCAAATCACACAATCACAGAGTCAGTCAAAATCAAAACTCAAACTCTTTGCCTAGACTCAAGTGTGATCAAAAGGAAAACGAGCTTATCCCAATTTAAGTTCTGATACCAAAAATGTCAGGCCACGTGCGCTGATACGACAAAATAGTCACAAATATGCGGAAGCATCATGAAAATATGGGCTAAAAATTTTCGAATAAGGGCCTGATCCAATATCATTTCAAAATACATTCATACTTAAAATAGAGTTTAACTCAAAAAACAACAACAACAGTCAATAACACAACTCATGATCCCCAACACAAATAAAGTCTCAGGACATCCCCTGGCTCAATATAAGTATAAATACATTGGGACTTAAATTAGAAAGGGGATCGACCAGCTGAAGCTCCACTCTGTCAAGCTTGGTTACCTGAAGAACCTGCCAAGGCCAACACAAACCAAGGTAGCCCAAAACAGGGAAATAAAAGAGGTCAAACCTCAGTACGAAGAGCACAATAAAATCATCAATCATATCAGTCAATGCAATATATCTATCGTGCAATGCATGAAAGGGCTACCAAGAATCAATGGTAGGCAAATAGAATAGCACAAAGACTCAGCTGTGAAAATCTCATCAATCATCATCATCTTGTGATCTTCAGGTACGACGACTCAGCCGACCATCACAAGGCAGTGTGGTATTCAGGCACAACGACTCATCTGGCCACCACATCAAATCAACGTTGGACCCTTCAGGCACGACGACTCAGCCGGCCGATCACAACGTGCAATAGGAATTTAGCTTTCAAAGGAAATCAGGCTCAATATGTATGCGTGAATGCACAGCAGACTCATGCTAAATCAATGCATAACATCACAAGCACAAACAAATATGAGCACATAAGCAGCAGTCAATGCAAAACACAACAGCTAATACACAACAGAAATATTCCCAAAGCTGATATCGAAAAATGCTTAATATATAGCTCAATTCGTACCTCAAACATCAACAGATCTCACCACAACAAGAAGGGCAGCAACTAACTCAAGTCTACTTTCCAAGCAGCTCCACGGCAACTCAGTAGAAGCTACTACAAGCTCGAATCTGTTAAGATATCTAATTATCAACTCAAATCTGAACTCAAACAGCTTAGTTCTAAAGCGTAGCTCACTCAGCTACCTCAACTCTACAGAGCACTACTCAGCTCTCAAAAGAAGCTTAAATCGGTAAAGAACCACTTACCCAAAGTTGTCAAAGAACAGAAGAACTACTTGTCCACTATCCCGAAGACAAACGACCACTGCTACAACTTCACGCTCCTCAAACCCGGCGACTCCAGTCTCCAAACTGGTATCAATCAAAAGCCCTAGAGAAGACGAGCTCAGCGCTACCAATATTACTCCAAACGGCGGCGAGAAACGACGGCAATCGACGGAATTAGGGTTCGAGTGAACAGTAGCAATCGAGGGTTTTTGGGGAAGAAGATAGGAAATTCAAGGTTCGAAATATTCTAAGTATCGATCAGAACTTACATTTAAATCCCCAGTCAAAGCTACAACAGAAGTCATCATCGACTAATATAGATCTCTCCCCAACTCAGATCTTGGTACTGATCATCTTTCATTCTAAGGCAGAAGTCTCTCACAACTGGCCTCAGCTATCACGAATCAGACTTTGCTACGCTCCACTAACGCAACAGCAAACGACGTCGCGCTAACTTATCAAAAAGACATAGCATAAGTCCCGCTAGCGCTCCTCAGATCTTGGTCACAACCGAATTCATCAATCAGCATCGTTGACCATCGTTGACATCTGAATGACCCTGGACAACTAACCAACGCTGACTTCCTCACGCAAAAGCTCACATCTGTTCATGCCCGCTAACAGATCCCTCTATCTAGCACCAATTCTGAAAACACAATACGACGTCGCATCACCTCCAGCCACGCCATCTAACCAGCGCTCAAAACGATAGTGTTTTGCTCCCTGCTTGCAATAACTCATGCAAACACATAAGGGCACATCTGAGCATCCAGATTCCTCTCAAAACTGAAATTCTAAAAATCACTAAATTCTCAAATTTTAAAACCCGATACCCATAAACTCAATTAGCTAATTCCAAACCAAAATCTAATTAGCTAATAATTTGTACTTAGAAAATTCTAGTCCTCACACTTCTTATCGATATAGACTACTTTCACCCTGACGCAGTACGCAGAGCTTTACATCCGAGAGGTGGTCAGACTGCATGGCATTCCCGTCTCGATAGTGTCGGACAGAGACACCAGATTCACATCTGCGTTCTGGAGGAGCTTACATGCCGCCTTGGGGACCAGATTGTCGTTCTGTACAGCCTTCCATCCGCATACAGACGGACAGTCAGAGAGGGTCATTCAGATTTTGGAGGATTTGCTGAGAGCTTGCGTCATAGATTTTCAGGGTACGTGGGACTCGAGATTGCTGCTGGTAGAGTTCACGTACAACAACAGCTTTCAGTAATCGATAGGGATGGCTCCCTATGAGGCGCTGTACGGGAGGAGATGCAGATCTCCCGTGCACTGGGACGAGGTTGGAGAGAGAGTGCTTACAGGGCCGGAGTTATTATAGCAGACGGCGGACATTGTGACGAGGATTCGGGATAGGATGAGGACAGCCCAGAGTCGTCAGAAGAGTTATGCAGATCAGAGACGACGAGATCTGGAGCTAGCTGTGGGAGATCATGTGTTTGTGAGTATATCGCCATGAAGGGTGTGATGCGCTTTGGCCGGAGAGGTCAAATGGGAGATCATGTGTTTGTGAGTATATCGCCCATGAAGGGTGTGATGCGCTTTGGCCGGAGAGGCAAACTTAGCCCGAGGATTATTGGGCCATTTGAGATTCTGGAGAGATTTGGTACTCTGGCCTATCGAGTAGAGCTACCACCCAGCTTATCGGCAGCGCATAATGTCTTCCACATCTCGATGCTGCGGAAGTATGTTCCGAATCCATCTCATGTGTTGGATTTTGAGCCGCTTCAGTTGGCGCCACACTTATCTTTTGAGGAGCGACCTGTGCAGATTCTAGCTAGGGAGAAGTGTAGGCTGAGAGCGCGGAGTATTCCGATGGTCAAGGTCTGGTGGCAGAATCACTCGGAGGATGAAGCTACCTAGGAGACTGAGGCCGATATGCGGACGTGCTACCCGGAGTTATTTGGTACGTATTCAATTTTGGGGACGAAATTCCTATAAGGGGGGAGAGTTGTAACGCCTGTTAATTCCTGACTACGTAGAAATGAGTGCATGACTAGGGGGAAAATATTTTTAGATGATTACATGACATTTTATATGATTTATTTATGATTTTATGCTGCATGATATGCATGTGTTATTTTTCAGCATACTTGAGTTACAGACGCTTGGACGAGATTAGGGCCGACCGGAATGAAAATGATTTGAGATTTTTAAGTTATGGGATTTTTAAGAACGAAATTATTTTATTTTAAGCAACAATTTCTGAAAATTTGAGTTTTTATGATTATTATGGAGGGGAACCCGTTTTTCGCCTATACGGGCTGTTTTATTGAGTTTTAAGGTGTTTTAAAATATGAGGAGGCCTAGATTTCAAAATATTTAATCTTTAAAGCCCAATTATGAGTTTTAAGTACCTTGTAAATTAATTAGAGGGGCAAGCCTGTCTTTTTCTCCCGTTTTCTTAATTAAACTCGTAGGGGTCACTTTAGTCACATTTTATTTCTTCACACTTTTGTCACATTTTATTTCTTCACAACTCCAAGTCTACACTAAACCTAGCCTCCCTTAGTTGCTTCAGCCATCCCCCTCCCCCAATAACACAAAAAATTCGAACACTTCATCCATTGGAGAATCTTGGTGATCCAAAGCCGGTTGTGCCCCGATCTCGCGTCTACAACGTCGGTACCTCGCATATCTACCTCTTTTTCAAACCAGGCATGTGATATCAACTTATTTTCTCACCATTTAAACCATATTAGACTATTTTTCATGAATATTGGTATGAATTGGATGTGTTCTTTTCGGATCTATGTATTTTTTATTTAACCTCATGCATGGTACGCGATTTTCAGCATGTTTCTTGACTTGTTCACGTGTTGATCGGTTGGTGAAAGGTCCCGTGGTCATGGCTCATGGATAGGAGGTCGATTTAGGATCCTAGGTTGGTCTAGGAGTGGTCCTAAGACGTGAAATTGCGGTAGAACCATCAGGAAAAACCAAAACACCGCACGCTGTGTGAAACGGTGCAGCGCGGTGCGTCCCCTTCACCTAGGTCGTGCTCCCTAGTGCGACCACAGTTGGGGCCAAGGATGGTCAGGTTATGACCGTCTGGACCTGGGGTGGTCCAGCCGGTGGGGCTCCGGCCAGTGGTGACCGGAGCAGGGAGAACGAACGCGATGTCGGTGGCTGGTCGCGGCTGCGCATGAGCGTGTGTGTGTGGTTTTCGGTTTAGGGCTTAATTTTGTTATGGTTCGGTATAACTGAACCGGTTTGGCTGGTTCGGTTGGACCAGAATCGAGTCCCGAGTCAAATATTTTAAAACAGGTCCATGTTATTTTAATTATGGACCTGTTATTTTTTTATTAAGTTGTCAAAAGTTCAATTTTAAAGAAATTAGCCATAAGGTCAAAATTGAGTCAAACCTTTTTAATTTAAATTGATTTTAAAAGTCAAAATCGATTTTAATAAGTCCCAATTAATTTTAGGAAGTCTAAATTGATTTTATTAGTCACAATTAGCCTTGATTTTAAGAAGTCAAAAATTTAAGGAAATAGGCAAAAAATGTAAAAAGTGGTGAACATTCGTTTCATCGTCTGAGTTAAGAGTGATGTTTAGTCGAGAAGTAGCGGGCCAGACTCCTGAACCAATCCTTGACCGAAGTAGAAAAAACTGTAGAAGCCCGTAAGTGTATATTTAATTATATGGGATTCATTCATAATCTCATTGCACAAATTATCAATTCGCGGAACCCACAACCTATCCTGATATTTCACAATTCCTTCTACTATAGTATACAGATTTCCACCTCTTTCTTCCCACAACCTATCCTGATATTTCACAATTCCTTCTACTATAGTATACAGATTTCCACCTCTTTCTTCATCTTGCTGCTTCCATTTAAGCAGTTGTTCATCCCTCATTTGACCATCTCTAATTCAATCCTTCAACGTAGATTGTATTGTAAGAACAACTAATCTGGCAGCAGTTACTTGCATAACTATTCCCAACTCAAATATGTCGATTTCTCTCGCTAGTGGAATCTGAACTGAAGCTGAGCTAAACCCACAGCTCTTCTACTTAATGCATCAGCTACTACGTTAACTTTACCAGGGTGGTAATTAATTATGCAATCATAGTCTTTAACCAGTTCGAGTCATCTTCTTTGCCTCATATTAAGCTCCTTCTGGGTAAAGAAATACTTAAGGCTTGTGTGGTCTGAAAAGATTTCGCATTTTTACCCATAAAGGTAGTGTCTCCAAATCTTTAATGCAAAAACCACCGCTGCTAATTCAAGGTCATGTGTCGGATAATTCTTTGTGAATCTTCAACTATCTGGATGCATAAGCAATCACTCTCTTATCTTGCATCAAAACAGCACCCAATCCTATCTTTCATGCATCAATATAAATTGTAAAATTCCCTTTTTCCGATGGCAATGTCAAAACAGGGGCTTCTATCAATGCCTGCTTTAACCTCTCAAAGCTGGACTGGCATTCTGGGGACCAATCGTACTTAACATCCTTCTTGGTCAATGACGTTAAAGGAACAGCTATCTTAGAAAATCCCTCTATAAAACGTCGATAGTAACCCGCAAGGCCTAAGAAACTTCGAACCTCTACTACGTTATTAGGTACAGGTCATTCTAGAACAGCTTCTTCTTTCGAGAGATCTACTTCTACTCCATTCTTAGAAATAATATGACCAAGAAACACAATCTTTTCAATCCAGAATTCACATTTACTAAACTTAGCAAACAACTGCTTAGTCCTTAAAATCTGAAGTATCACTCTGAGCTGGTCAGCATGTTCTTCTCTGCTCTTAGAGTAAATTAGAATGTCATCTATAAAAACAATTACAAATCTGTCTATAAAAGGTTGGAATACCCTATTCATTAAATTCATGAATACAGAAGGCGCATTAGTTAACCCAAATGTCATCACTAAAAATTCGTAATGGCCATAACGTGTCCTGAAAGCTGTTTTATATACGTCTGCATCTTTTACTCTAAGCTGGTGATATCCAGATCTGAGGTCAACCTTCGAAAATACAACAGCTCCTCGAAGTTGATCAAATAAATCATCTATCCTAGGAAGAGGATACTTATTCTTAACGGTTAACTTATTCAACTCTCTATAATCTATACACAAACACATACTCCCGTCCTTCTTCTTGACAAATAAAACTGGAGCTTCCCACGGTGATGTACTGGGTCGGATGAAACATTTATCCAATAAATCTTGGATCTGGTCTTTCAATTCATTCATCTCCTTAGGAGCAAGTCTGTAAGGCGGCTTAGAAACTGGAGCAGCTTCGGGTATTAAATCAATAGTGAATTCTAGCTCTCAAACTCTCTGTTTTTCTCACACACGAGGGACATGCTCTAACAAGCTAATCTAGACTCAACAATCAACTCTCGTGAAAGCTCCTCTCTAATGGCGGTCGATTGCTTCGTTGTGAGGATTGAGAATTTGGATTAGTGATTAATTGATTTGATTTGGGAATTAATCACGTAGATTTTGAAGTCCCTGCTGATTTTTTGAGCGTTGCGTTTATTTTCGGGAATTTCGATCGGAGCGATTTTGATGCAAAGCTGTTAGCAGCACGCTTTTGTAGTGGAGTCAACGCAGGTCAACCTTACTGTAGCTCGCTGCTGGTCGAATTGGAATCAGCAGAGGAGATGTAAGCGTGACGCATAAAGATCTGCCGGTTTTAGTTTGAGTTGAAGTTGCTGCTGGCAGATGTTGCGATTAGCGTGAGATTGAATGAGGAAGCGACACGTGTTAGTCAACATATTTGGAGCGTTGACTACTAGATTCAGCAGATGCGCTTGTGAACAGTGATCAGCTGATGGTTGTGGAATCAGTCGCAAGAGCTATCGATAGATATGATGACGTAGGCGTGACGTATTCCTTGCTGCTGGTAGTAGTTTGCGTTGCTATGGTTCCTGCTGACCAGCAGGTGCGCAATTACGAATGTTGAGAAGTGACGTCGTTTGGATTAGTAGATGCGTCGTCGTTTTGAGTGATTTCTCGCGACCAGCAGATGAAATGTTTTGGAGAGAGAGCTATTACCAGCAGATGGTCGTTTTGCTTGCGAGAGCTGTTGTCAGCTGGTGATTTGCTTCGGCGTCGTTTTGATAAGTTGGAACGGTGTCGTTTTGAAGTGTTTTCTCTCGAATGCTTATTGTTTGCTCCTGCTGATTTTATTGAAGGGAAAGAGTTGGTACCTGCTGGTCGATACCTGCTGGTTTTGTCGGCTGCTTTGATAATCAGCAGACGTTGGATTTGGGAGATTATAAATAGAAGTGTTGTTCGACACTTAGAATTATTTTGAACCAGCCATTTCTTATCTTCTTCTCCAAACCCTCGTCGAGCTACTGTTCACCGTGATTTTTCCACCGCCGTTTCCCATCGCATCCAGCCTCTGTTTTTGGAAATCTTAGTGGCGCTGGATTCCCCTTGCTTAGCTCTTTCGTTTGCTACCCTTTGAGACGTTGTGTTTGCACTGGAAGTGGAAACGCGAAGCTTCTGGAGTTCGAAGCTTTTGAGAAAGTCTGTGCGTGCGTTCTTCTGCTAGAGTGAGCTTTTGGGTGAGCATTCCTGATAGAATTGAGCTCTGTTCTTGTAGCTAATGCCTGCATATAAGTGTAGGAATTGAATTAGACTTCTGGCCGTAGGATTAGCGTATTTATGATGAGATTGAGCTAAGATATTAGCTATGTTGTAACAGATTTCTGCTTCCAGGAAGTTCCTGCTGCTTGATTTGATCCAGGAGAAATCTGTTAGGTAAATTGAAGAGGAAAGGTACGATTGAGCGGCCCTTAGCAGTTGAGCGTGAACATGTCTATTTTTCTGTGTTGTGATTTGCTGTTATGTGGCTTACGTGAATTTAGATGATGGAATTGATTGAATTCTGTTCTGTTTCACGTATTGTAAACTGTATGCATCTAGCATGGATATTGAATGACATTCATTGCATACATCTTGAGCCTGAATTGATAGATTGATTTGATTACCTGATTGGGTGCCACGTTGTGACTGGCCGACTGTTGAGTCGTGTCCGAAAAGTCCAACACTATCGTCGGAGCGGTGACTACCGGATACGAGTGTCTACCGCCGAGCTGTGATGGGCTGACGGGCCCCGATGATCACGGACCGATGATTTCCACCGGCTGATTGGCTGTGTGTGGTATAGAGGCTTGATTTGAGTTTCCAGTTGATAGACTGGTCTAGCTATCCGATTTCTTGATAGCCCTCATGCATTCATAGCATTGATTTATAGCATGTTGCATGTTTATCTGCTTTGATAGCTCTTCGTACTGAGGCTTGACCTCGTACTTGTTTCCTGCTTTTGTTTTGTTTGGGTCTGTGTTGCCCATTTGCAGGAGCACTAGGTAATCAAGCTGGACCGAGTGGAAGTTCAGCTGGTCGATCCCCGCGTCCCTGAGTCCCAGTATATATATATGATATGTATTGAACCGGGGGATGCCCCGTGTTATCATGTATTGGGGGATTTATATTTGGTTGAATACTTGTTGTGTTGGAGTTTGAGTCAACTCGTATTTTATTATTGCTATTTTGAATGTATGATTTGAAGTTCAGGCCTATTGTATTTAAAAAAAAAAATTTAAGCCCTGATTTTAAGCTTCCGTGTTTATGCGCTTATTATGTGTTAATTGTTAGTAATTAGCACGGGGCCTGACAAAATATATCAGCTCTGAACAAGAACGAGATCTCGTTGGGTATTTTAATCTTAACAGTTCTCTGTTGAAAATCTCTAATGGTTCAATACTTAATTAACCAATCTATTCTCAATATTAAATCAAACTCAAGCATAGGCAATACTATCAAATCTGCATAAACAATATTCCCCTGTAGCTTAAGTTCTATATCGCGAAACACATTATTGGTAACTAAGCATTCTCCCGAGGGAACATGGACACAATATTCTATCTCTATTACTTCTGCTTGGACTGGTAATTTCTTAGCAAAATTTAATTATATAAAAGAATGGGTTGCACCATAATCCAACAAAGCTAAAGTGGGCATACTAGCAACAACAATCTTATCGGAAATTGTCGAATTTGGTGGAGCCTGATCTGCTGTCATCACATAGGCTCTGCTAATGATGAGTTGTTTATTCTGAGGGCAATACTTAGCTATGTGGCCTGGCTTGCACAAGTATAACACACATTCTGACCAAAACGACACTGACCCAAATGATTCTTCTTACAGGTTGGACATGTTGGTCTGTTCCCAACTTTAGGAACAGCAGTGATGGGTTGAGCTGTTATGGGTCCTTTTCCCTGAGACCCTTGATGATTATTGTTTGGCCTCTTAGATTGTCTACGGTCCTTATTCTGGAAGGCTTGACGTTTCAATTGTCTATCATCCTCGATCACCTTCCATTCCTGCTCTGCATGTAGAGCTTTATTTACAGCTGCTCTGTAATCCACTGGTTCAGCAAATCTGACGTCATGCCTTATCATGGGCTTCAACCCATTTATGAAATGTCGGATCTTCACATCTGCATTTGTCCCTATTAGAGGAACGAAATAACATCCTCTCTCGAATTTGCGGATATATTCCCGCATAGGCATCCTTTCTTGCTTCAGATTTAGAAACTCATTCTGCAGCTCCTCTCTCACATCTACTGTGAAGTACTGGTCATAGAACACCCGCTTAAATTCTTCCCAAGTGAGCATTCAAAGTCTACAGTAAACTTGGTCCCTTCCCACCAGATCATTGCATCTCCTCTCAACATATAAATAGCACACCGGGGTCTCTCTTGATCAGTCAAATGCAAATAATCAAATATAACTTCCATTGGCTTGATCCAGCTTTCGGCTATTAGCGGATCGGTTGAACCAGAAAATTCTTGAGGCCATTGTCTCGTAAACCTCTCCTATGGATCTTCACGACCAATCCGTCTTCTTTACGATTGACCATTTCCTTGATTGGTTTGATCAACCCAATCATCCCAATAGTTGAGCCATGCTAGCTAGGACAGGGGTAGTACCTTCTGTTTCACCCTCTCCTTCTATGGTACCTCTTCTTCCCTACCTCTTCCTGTCATTATCTGTAGGGGTAGCCCAAATCCACCACAATACTATTATGAGAGATTACTATATGCTAAATCATGAAATAAAACTCACAAGAGATAGAAGCGGTTGGTGAGAACTATCTCAGACTGGAATATTGTTTATGTGACACCCGAACCCACGGAAATCACGAATTGGGTTAAATAAAATTTTTTTGAATAAAACGAAGAGCTGAAAGACAATTTGTTATAAGCTGTATTCCTTATAACTTAAAAAGTAATTGAAACACGAACACAAAAGCTGACAAACACATATACACTTGCTCCAACTACTGACAAACATTTTACGGAAAAACAGATCCTATTATATATATTGCAATTGCGAGTTACAACATCTGAAATTCTGTTTGAATATACAACTTTTGAAATTGATCTAATACAGATGCCTAACATACAATACAACATCAACTATGACACGAAAAACGCTGGCCATTGATAAACACAACACCCAGCGGCTGCTATCAGTTTTCACCTCCTGTTCGCTCCTCAGCTGTCATACCTGCACCATTTTAAAAGCTAATGAGCCAAGGGGCTCAGAGTAAAATCTGAGTAATAACAAATTCATTTAACGCAGGCAGACATCTGAACATACATAACTTGAGTTAAAGGAATTATCAAAACATAAACGTTTCATAAACATTTACTTTCTTTCATAAACTTGCAGACAGGGGATAATAGCCCAGATCTCATCATCAATGTCATTTTCTTTAGATTTATGGCTTAGATGCTCTCCTTAGGTCCATGTTGCACTTTGATCAAAACTGACTTTCGATATCAGTTTCAGCATATAGCTCTTTGAAATCTCTTTAAACATCATCGGGTTCCATCATTTAAAACTCTCGCTTACCCATTTTTAAAACTTACTGAGTATCGAATTCGACTGCTGGGAACTTACTGCTGAAATGGAATCAGTCGTAACAAAGTGAAACAATACTTTGAAACAAAACAGATCTTCACTGTTCACATTTATCGTAAAACAGCTGCGAGAATATTTGGGAATACTTAAAACAGACGTAGTAAATAAAACGGCATCGTTAGTGTAAGAAACAGATGTGGCTTGGGATACTGTTTGAAAAGTACAGCTGTAACGATGAAATAGAATTGGTCACTCAGCTGTTAACGAATTGGTTCTGGTCAAACAGATGTCAACACTACTTATACAAAGGCTTTCAGGTATTGAACAACCAACGGCTGAATACAAATTTAAGCAACAGCTGGTTACGAACAAATGCAACAGCTGATTACAAAACAATGCAACAGTTGAAAATGAATAATGCAACTGCTGGATACATCAATATAATGCAACAGCTGATGAATAAACTAACAGCTGATGACTCAACAATACAACAGCTGTTTACGAAAACTGATGCAACAACTGATGAACAATAAAACCAACAGCTGATATAAGAAATTCTCAAAACCAAAAGCTGACTTTAAACTTGGTGTTGAAACATCAAAACAACAGCTACGCTATCAGTTGTTATCTATCAAACCAGACTTTATACTGATTCGATTAACAACATCCGATTACATAGCGTCAAATTCTGATATTTCAAACCACTAAAAAGAAGAACATTCATAAACATACTTGAATCAAACTCGAATCCTCAGTAACCATATTTTCTGGAAAACACTTGGAAGCATAAAAACATCATTTTGAACCCAATCTTTCTTTCCCTCGTTCATGCGTAATTCATTTTAAACATGAACTTCAACATATCTTAAACATACAGGCAAGCAGATCCATAAAATGAATAAAATCAATATAAGCTTTAAATGGTGTAGTAAGGATCATCTTTTACTTGCCTTAAAAAAGCTTTGCAACCGTGGTTAATTCCGACAGAATCTTCATTCATAAACATACTTGAATCAAACTCGAATCCTCAGTAACCATATTTTCTGGAAAACACTTGGAAGCATAAAAACATCATTTTGAACCCAATCTTTCTTTCCCTCGTTCATGCGTAATTCATTTTAAACATGAACTTCAACATATCTTAAACATACAGGCAAGCAGATCCATAAAATGAATAAAATCAATATAAGCTTTAAATGGTGTAGTAAGGATCATCTTTTACTTGCCTTAAAAAAGCTTTGCAACCGTGGTTAATTCCGACAGAATCTTCTCCCTGAGCAATACACGAACTCCACTGGAAAATATTTTGAAGAACACTAAAGATTTTCTTTCCAAATGATAATGATCTTTCTTTTAAACAATTATTTATATGGAAGGGATTAGTGGCAAGGTGCTATGTTTACAAAGCATGACACACTTCAACCAAGTTGTGAAATTTTAGTAAAATTCCCTTCATATCATTTAAATTTTTAAAACACCAACCTTTTTCAAAAGAAATCATTTGTCCTCCTTAAAGATATATTCAATCAATTTAAACATGTTCATGTATCGCTCTTGGAGTCATCTGCTGGAACCATCCCGCGACGCATCTTATTTTCTGAAATCAATGAAATCAGCAAATACATAATATTTAAAATTTTCATTTTGGCCCATGAAATTAATAAAATGCATAAATGTGGTCTTATGGATTTTGGGGCGTTACAACTCTCCCCTCCTTATTGAAATTTCGTCCTCAAAATTTACGTACCAAATAAATGTGGGTAAAGGGAAAGCATATCAGCTTCTGTCTCCCAAGTTTCTTCTCGCTCCGACTGATTAGACCATTGTATCTTAACCATAGGAATACTACGATTTCTTAGTTTTCTAATTTCTCGGAGGAGAATTCTTTCTGGTCTTTCTTCATAACTTAAATCTGATGCTAATTGAATTGGCTCATGACTTAGCACATGCGAAGTGTTGGGAATATATTTCCTCAAAGCTGATACATGGAAAACATTATGCACTGCTGACAATTCTGGAGGCAGTGCTAATCGATAGGCGAGTGTTCCTATCTTCTCTAAGATCTCGTATGGTCCAATATACCTTGGACTCAACTTTCCTTTCTTCGCAAAATGCATTACTCCTTTCATTGGAGAAATTCTCAAAAATACGTGATCACCCACTTCAAAATTCAGGTCCCTTCTTCGATTATCTGCATAACTTCTCTGTCGGCTTTGAGCAGCTTTCATTCTTTCTCTTATCTTTCTAACAGCTGCTGCTGTTTGCTCTACTACGTCTGGTCCTAAACCAGCTCTTTCACCAACTTCATCCCAATGGAGTGGTTTTCTACACTTTCGACCGTAGAGAGATTCATATGGAGCCATCTGAATAGAATCCTGGAAACTGTTATTATAGGCAAACTCTATCAGTGGCTACTTCAAATCCCAGCTTTCTGAAAAATCCACAATACATTCTCTGAGCAAGTCTTCTAAAATCCGAATCACCCGTTCAGATTTTCCATCAGTCTAGGGGTGAAATGCAGTGCTAAAGGTCAACTTTGTACCCATAGCTCTATGCAAACTTTTCCAAAAAGCCGATGTGAACTTTGGATCCCTATCTGATACAATAGAAATTGGAACACCATGAAGCCTCACTATTTCTTTTACATATAAATATGCGTATCTGCTCACCTCATATGTTTTTTTGACTAGTAAGAAATGAGCAGACTTAGTGAGTCTATCAATTATAACCCAGATGGAGTTATATCCTGGTACAGTTCTTGGTAAACAAGTCACAAAATCCATCGCTATACATTCCCACTTCCAATCTGGAATAGGCAGTGGCTTCAATAATCCAGCCGGTCGCTGATGTTCAGCCTTCACCAGCTGACACGTCAAACATTCAGCTACAAATCTAGCAACATCCCTCTTCATTCCTGGCCACCAGTACAACTGCTGGAGGTCCTTATACATTTTAGTACTTCCGGGATGTACTGAATAAGGAGTTGTATGAGCTTCTTTCAAAAGATCAGCTCTCAAATCATCTACTTGGGGTACCCAGATTCTTCCCATGTATCTATCTATGTCATCTTCTGAAAAGTAGAGGTTACTGCCTCTTTCTTTATCTTGCTTGACCCATTTTGGTAATTGCTCATCTTTCAGCTGACTCTCTCGAATTTGGTCTATCAGATGTGATCTTACTGAGAGGTTTGCTAAAATCATATTACTGCTGCTGGACACTATTTCAAGTCCAAACGTTTCAATATCAGCTGCCAACGGTTTCTGAACAATCAGCTGAGCTAATCCAACATATTTCCTGCTTAAAGCATCAGCTACCACATTTGCTTTTCCTGGTTGATAGCTGATCGTACAATCATAGTCCTTAACCAGCTCCAACCATCGCCTCTGCCTCATATTCAATTCTTTCTGGGTAAAGAAGTATTTCAAACTCTTTAGATCTGTAAATATTACACACTTCTCCCCATAGAGATAATGTCTCCATATCTTAAGGGCAAAGACAACAGCTGCCAGTTCCAAATCATGCGTTGGGTAATTCTTCTCGTGATCCTTCAGCTGTCTGGATGCATATGAAATTACTTTACGCTCTTGCATCAAAACAGCTCCTAAACCCATTTTGGATGCATCTGTATAAATTACAAATTTTCCTTCATCAGATGGCATGGTTAACATTGGTGCTTCTATCAGCGCTTGCTTCAACTTGTCAAAACTGTTTTTGACATACAGCTGTCCAATTATACTTCACTTGCTTCCTTGTTAACGTAGTCAAAGGAACAGCTATCTTAGAGAATCCTTGGATGAATCGCATATAATATCCGGCTAAACCCAAGAAACTCCTTATCTCTGCAACAGTCTTTGGTATTGGCCAGTCGCGAACAGCTTCTACTTTAGCTGGGTCGACCTCAATCTCATCCTTAGAAATAATATGGCCCAAGAACGCTACTTTCTCCAACCAAAATTCGCATTTGCTAAATTTAGCAAACAACTGCTTATCTTTCAAAATCTGGAGAACTGTTCTCAAATGTTGGACATGCTCGCATCTGGTCTTAGAATATACTAAGATATCATCAATAAATACCACTACGAACTGGTCCAGAAATGGTTGAAAGACTCTATTCATTAAATCCATGAAAGCTGATGGAGCATTTGTAAGTCCAAATGGCATAACTAAGAATTCATAGTGGTCATACCTAGTTCTAAAGGCTGTTTTATAAACATCTGCTTCTTTATTTTTCAGTTGGTGGTATCCAGACCTCAAGTCGATCTTAGAAAAGACTATAGACCCTTTCAGCTTGTCAAACAGATCTTCTATCCTAGGTAATGGATACTTATTCTT
>KQ986823.1:6622-26392 GCA_001598015.1 Dorcoceras hygrometricum
CCTTCAGCTGTTATCCGGTGTCTCATGCATAGCATCTGCATTTTATCTTATGCATTTCCTTTAGCTGTTTCAGTTGCTCTCCGTACTGGGGTTTGACCCCATGTCCCTCTGGGGCTTGGTTGTTTTCTCTGTTTGTGTTGTTTTCAGGGAATCCAGGTTTTACAGCTGGTCGTGGTTTTAACCCAGCTGGTGGTGCCCCAGGAGGTGGTTAGAGTATCCCAGTAGCGTATAGCATATTTATATGTATCAGTACAGTTAGCCAGGGGATGCCCTGTGCTTTGGTGTTGTATTATGTTGTTGGAGTCTGACACATGTTGTTGTTGCTGCTGTTATGCTATATTGTTGGTTGTTTTTATAAACTGGGGTATATTTAAACCGTAAGGCCAAAAGCGAAAATTTTACTCACTTTTTGATAGCTTCCGCATGTGTTCGTGTGTTTTTTTTCTCTGATATGAGCACGAGGCCTGACAGCTCCGATTATTTTTGTGAAGAAGAATGATGGATCTATGAGGATGTGTGTGGATTTTCGACAGCTGAATAAAGCAATGATTAAGAACAATTATCCTTTGCCGAGGATTGATGACTTGTTTGATCAGCTGCAGGGATCGGCAGTGTACTCCAAGATTTATATGTGAGATGGTAATCATCAGTTGCGGATTAGAGATGCTGATGTGGCGAAGACGACGTTCAGGACGAGATACGGGCATTATGAGTTTCTGGTGATGCCTTTTGGGTTGACGAATGCTCCTGCTGTCTTCATGGATTTGATGAATCACGTCATTAGAGAGTATATAGATCGTTTCATGATTGTATTCATGGATGACATTCTCGTGTACTCGAGGAGCTACAGAGAGCATAAGGAACACTTGAGATTGGTGTTGCAGAATCTGAGAGACTCACAGCTTTATGCGAAGTTTAGCAAGTGTGAATTCTGGCTGGACAAGGTAATCTCTTTGGGTCATGTCGTATCTGTAGAAGGCATTTCGGTGGATCCTAGTAAGGTCGAAGCAGTTCTTAACTGAGAACGACCTAGGAACGTTTCTGAGATCTGTAGTTTCTTAGGTTTGGCTGGCTACTATAGACCTTTCATCGAGAAGTTTTCTTCGATCGCCAGGCCGATGACTCAGTTGACCTAGAAGTATAGAAAATTTGTTTGGACAGATTAATTGAGTCGAGTTTCCAGTTGCTTAAGGAGAAGTTGACTACTGCTCCTATATTGGCTTTGCCTTCGGGTTCTGGAGGTTTTGTGGTGTGCTCCGATGCTTCTCTGAATGGTGTGGGTTGTGTTTTATGCAGAACGGGTGAGTGATAGCTTATGCGTCTCGACAGTTGAAACCCCATTAGACGAGATATCCCGTTCATGATCTAGAGTTGGCCGCCATTTTTTTTGAGTTGAAGATTTGGCGTCACTATCTGTATGGTGAGCAATTTGTGGTGTACACAGACCACAAGAGCTTGAAGTATATCTTCACCCAGTCAGATTTGAATATGAGGCAACGTCTTCGGATGGAGTTGCTCAAAGATTTTGACTGCAAGATTCAATATCAGCCTGGGCGGATGAACTTAGTGGCCGATGCTTTGAGTAGGAAAGCCCAACTTGTGACGTTTACGTCGATAAGTATATCCAAATTCCATGAGGATTTGGGGACTTCTGGATGGCTTTTTTAGCCAGATGATCCGTATTTCGTGGTTTCTTCTCTTCAGGTTGAACCACAGATTGTTGCAGACATTAGAGCAGCACGGATAACTAACCCGTATATTAATGAGTTGAAGATTAAGGCCCGGAATGGTCAGTGGGAAGATTTTTCGGTTGCTTCTGATGGATGCTTGAGATTTTGAGGTAGATTGGTTGTTCCGAATTTAATTGATCTGAAGGAAACCATCTTGAATGAAGCCCATTGTAGTCGTTACAGTTTGCATCCGGGCGAGAAGAAGATGTATCATGCCTTGAAGTCTCACTACTGGTGTGAAGGTATGAGGAATGACATCTCTGGATTTGTAGCTTGATGTTTGAATTTCCAGTAGGTCAAGGCCGAGAGAATGAGACCTAGTGGGCTGCTACAGAGTTTAGAAGTGCCTCAAAGGAATTGGGAGCACGTCGCCATGGATTTTGTGACACACTTGCCTCGATCAAATAGGGTATGTGATGCGATTTGGTTGGTGATTGATATACATTCGAAGTCAGCCCATTTCATTCCCTATGATGTGATATGTTCCATGAAAAAGATGGATAGACTATACATTGACCATATGGTTAGATTACATGGAGTTCCGGTTTCGATAGTGTCTGATAGAGATCCAAGATTTACTTTCCGATTTTGAAAGAGCTTGCAGGAAGCGATGGGTTCGAGATTGGCTATGTTTACAGCTTATCACCCTCATACAGATGGCCAATCTGAGAGGACCATTCATAGAAGACATGTTGCGAGCTGTCGTGTTGGATTTCAGTGGTGGCTGGCATGATTCTTTATCCTTGGTCGAATTTTCGTATAACAACAGCTACCAAGTGACTATCAGGATGGCCCCATTCGAAGCTTTGTATGGTCGAAAGTGTAGATCACCGATCTATTGGGAAGAGATTGGTGAGAAACAGTTGTCTACTCCTGAATTTGTGCATCATATGAAAGATCAGATTGAGTTGATTCGGAGTAGAATGAAAGCTACACAAGATCGTAATGCGAGTTATGCAAACAAGAGGCCCAGACCTTTGGAGTTTGAAGTTGGAGATCGAGTATTTCTGAAAGTTTCTCCTTTCAAGAGCATGATGAGATTCAGACTTAAGGGTAAATTGGCTCTTAGATTTGTTGGTCCGTTTGAGATTGTTGAGAGGATTGGTTCTTCAGCTTATAGATTGCAACTGTCTGATGAGTTAGCAGCAATGCATGATGTGTTTCATGTGTCAATGTTGAGGAAAAATGATCCAGATACGTCCCATGTATTGAGGACTGATGAAGTTGAGCTGGATTCTATCTTGAGCTATGTTGAGTATCCAGTGCAGATTCTGGATAGGAAGGAGAAGCAGCTGAGGAATAAGGCTATTCCGTTGGTGAGGGTCCAATTGAGCAAGCATGGTAGAGAGGAAGCTACCTGGGAAGTTGAACAAAAGATGAGACAGGAGTGGCCTCATCTGTTTGAGAGATGGCAATAGATTTCCATGTAAACCTTCTGACTTGTTGATTCGTGATTTGAGTTGTCTTGTGCTTATAATTTGTGGCTTTTGTTAAGCATTGAGTTATGATGGGCAGATTGTTTGTCTTAGTTTTGGTGAATTTCTGGTGTTTTATGATCTGTTGCTGTAAGTTTATTTCAAGGACGAAATCCATTTCTAGTGGGGGAGACTGTGAGGACTAGAAATTTATTAATTGGTGATTAATGGAAATAATCAGATCTAGACAAGGATTAACCAAGGGAGATGTTAACCATCGGGTTTTCAGATTTGAAGGAATTGGTTTTTCTTATTGGTGATTTTCGGATTTTCAGATTTGAGTAGAACAGATCAGATGTGGACTGTTGTTCGCTATCGGGTGGCTTGGAACAGATCCGAGTGGCGTAAGTTGATTTGTGAATATCGTACTTGGCTATGATTTGTTTTGGTGAATTGCGCTTGAGTTGAGAGTTGTCGGGGATTGGTATCGGAAGATATCATATTTGAGATGTTCCGGAGACTTTGAGTTGAGGGTACAGATTTGAGTAGTGGAAACTAGAGTCGGAGGTGCGATGTCGTATCTTGTTACCAGATTTGATGTTGGTTGAGTGAAATCTGTTCAGTGGGAGTGAGCAGATGTGAGCGTCTATTTGAGGAAGTCAAGTGTTGGTCAATGGTACTGTGTGGATCGGTCCGGTTCGTGAGTTGGTGTAGACCGGTGCGGTTTAATGATTTCAGATTTGACCAAATTTGGATGAGCGAGCGAGTCTTTGTCCCAAGATATGTTTGGAGCTGGACTCCAACGCGACGTCGTTTGGTGATTTCGTGCGAGGATAGCGTGGCAGAATCAGATCAGAGTTAGTGCTAAGATTTGAGATGGAGCTCAGATCTGAGGTAGCGTTCAGATTTGAGTGATTGAATTTCACTGTAGCTTTGACTGGGAGATTTAAATATAAGTGTCGAGCAACACTTAGTCGATTTTCAAACCCGATATTTCTAATCCTCTTCCAGGGAGCTTCACGAACCCTTACTGTTCATTCTAACCCTTTCCTCCGTGGATTGCCGTCGATTTACGCCGCCGTTTGGAGCAAGATTTGTGGCGCTGAACTCGTCTTCCTTAGACCTTTCGATTGATCCAGTTTGACTTAGTGGCCGATGCTTTGAGTAGGAAAGCCCAACTTGTGACGTTTACGTCGATAAGTATATCCAAATTCCATGAGGATTTGGGGACTTCTGGATGGCTTTTTTAGCCAGATGATCCGTATTTCGTGGTTTCTTCTCTTCAGGTTGAACCACAGATTGTTGCAGACATTAGAGCAGCACGGATAACTAACCCGTATATTAATGAGTTGAAGATTAAGGCCCAGAATGGTCAGTGGGAAGATTTTTCGGTTGCTTCTGATGGATGCTTGAGATTTCGAGGTAGATTGGTTGTTCCGAATTTAATTGATCTGAAGGAAACCATCTTGAATGAAGCCCATTGTAGTCGTTATAGTTAGCATCCGGGCGAGAAGAAGATGTATCATGCCTTGAAGTCTCACTACTGGTGCGAAGGTATGAGGAATGACATCTCTGGATTTGTAGCTTGATGTTTGAATTTCCAGTAGGTCAAGGCCGAGATAATGAGACCTGGTGGGC
The DNA here is from genome assembly GCA_001598015.1 of Dorcoceras hygrometricum. Classification (NCBI taxonomy): domain Eukaryota; kingdom Viridiplantae; phylum Streptophyta; class Magnoliopsida; order Lamiales; family Gesneriaceae; genus Dorcoceras; species Dorcoceras hygrometricum. The sequence goes on from KQ986823.1 coordinate 11,406, forward strand.
TGCTACAGAGTTTAGAAGTGCCTCAAAGGAATTGGGAGCACGTCGCCATGGATTTTGTGACACACTTGCCTCGATCAAATAGGGTATGTGATGCGATTTGGGTGGTGATTGATAGACTTTCGAAGTCAGCCCATTTCATTCCCTATGATGTGAGATGTTCCATGAAAAATATGGATAGACTATACATTGACCATATGGTTAGATTACATGGAGTTCCGGTTTCGATAGTGTCTGATAGAGATCCAAGATTTACTTTCCGATTTTGAAAGAGCTTGCAGGAAGTGATGGGTTCGAGATTGGCTATGTTTACAGCTTATCACCCTCATACAGATGGCCAATCTGAGAGGACCATTCATAGAAGACATGTTGCGAGCTGTCGTGTTGGATTTCAGTGGTGGCTGGCATGATTCTTTATCCTTGGTCGAATTTTCGTATAACAACAGCTACCAAGTGACTATCGGGATGGCCCCATTCGAAGATTTGTATGGTCGAAAGTGTAGATCACCGATCTGTTGGGAAGAGATTGGTGAGAAACAGTTGTCTACTCCTGAATTTGTGCATCATATGAAAGATCAGATTGAGTTGATTCGGAGTAGAATGAAAGCTACACAAGATCGTAATGCGAGTTATGCAAACAAGAGGCCCAGACCTTTGGAGTTTGAAGCTGGAGATCGAGTATTTCTGAAAGTTTCTCCTTTCAAGAGCATGATGAGATTCAGACTTAAGGGTAAATTGGCTCTTAGATTTGTTGGTCCGTTTGAGATTGTTGAGAGGATTGGTTCTTCAGCTTATAGATTGCAACTGTCTGATGAGTTAGCAGCAATGCATGATGTGTTTCATGTGTCAATGTTGAGGAAATATGATCCAGATACGTCCCATGTATTGAGGACTGATGAAGTTGAGCTGGATTCTATCTTGAGCTATGTTGAGTATCCAGTGCAGATTCTGGATAGGAAGGAGAAGCAGCTGAGGAATAAGGCTATTCCGTTGGTGAGGGTCCAATTGAGCAAGCATGGTAGAGAGGAAGCTACCTGGGAAGTTGAACAAAAGATGAGACAGGAGTGGCCTCATCTGTTTGAGAGATGGCAATAGATTTCCATGTAAACCTTCTGACTTGTTGATTCGTGATTTGAGTTGTCTTGTGCTTATAATTTGTGGCTTTTGTTAAGCATTGAGTTATGCTGGGCAGATTGTTTGTCTTAGTTTTGGTGAATTTCTGGTGTTTTATGATCTGTTGTTGTAAGTTGATTTCAAGGACGAAATCCAATTCTATTGGGGGAGAGTGTGAGGACTAGAAATTTATTAATTGGTGGGAACAGATCCGAGTGACGTAAGTGGATTTGAGAAGATCATACTTGGGTATGATCTGTTTTGGTGTATTGCGCTTGAGTTGAGTGTTGTTGGGGATTGGTATCGGAAGATATCAGATTTGAGATGTTCTTGAGACTTTGAGTTGAGGGTACAGATTTGAGTAGTGGAAACTAGAGTCGGAGGTGCGATGTCGTATCTTGTTACCAGATTTGATGTTGGTTGAGTGAAATCTGTTCAGTGGGAGTGAGCAGATGTGAGCGTCTATTTGAGGAAGTCAAGTGTTGGTCAATGGTACTGTGTGGATCGGTCCGGTTCGTGAGTTGGTGTAGACCGGTGCGGTTTAATGATTTCAGATTTGACCAAATTTGGATGAGCGAGCGAGTCTTTGTCCCAAGATATGTTTGGAGCTGGACTCCAACGCGACGTCGTTTGGTGATTTCGTGCGAGGATAGCGTGGCAGAATCAGATCAGAGTTAGTGCTAAGATTTGAGATGGAGCTCAGATCTGAGGTAGCGTTCAGATTTGAGTGATTGAATTTCACTGTAGCTTTGACTGGGAGATTTAAATATAAGTGTCGAGCAACACTTAGTCGATTTTCAAACCCGATATTTCTAATCCTCTTCCAGGGAGCTTCACGAACCCTTACTGTTCATTCTAACCCTTTCCTCCGTGGATTGCCGTCGATTTACGCCGCCGTTTGGAGCAAGATTTGTGGCGCTGAACTCGTCTTCCTTAGACCTTTCGATTGATCCAGTTTGGAGCTTTAGATCGACGAGTGGAGGGAGCAAGAAGTAGTTGCAGGTTCGAGCATCTTCGCGATTGTTGTCCAATGGTTCTTTCGTTCTTGAGCAGCTTCGGGCAAGTGATTTATTTCTTATCTAAGATTCTATTAGAGCTGGATACAGCTCTATTGAGTTGAGGTAGCTGTTTTAGGCTACGCGGCTTTAGGCTGTAAGTTGTATGAGCCTTGAGGTGAGCTGATATTAGATATCTTGGCAGATTTGAGCTCTTAGGTATCTTCTGTTGAATTTTTGAAGAGCTAGTAGCACATCTGATTGAGCAGGCTGTTGGAGCTGTGTTCTGCGTGATCTGACGAGGTATTAGAAGCTGTTTTGAGGTACGGATTTGAGCTTATTTAAACAGTTTTGGCATAAGCATGAGAATATTTCCAGTGTGTTGAGAATGTTGTGATGAGTGTTTACGTGAACAGATTTGCCTGACTGTGATTTGATTATATATTTTGTTTGCGTATGATTTATGTATATTAGTGAATTGATATTGCTTGGCATTCACGCATACATATTGAGCCTGAATTTGATTGATGCCTGAGTCGAGCTAGCGTTGTGATCGGCCGGCTGAGTTGTCACGCCTGAAAGGTCCAATGCTATCATCTAGGTGGTGTCCGGCTGAGTTGTCACGCCTGAAGACCACTGAACTGTGATGGTCGGCAGATTGTCGCACTTGAAGATCACGGATCAATGATTTCCACCGACTGATTGGTTGTGCGTGGTTTTGAGGCTCCATTGAGATTTGAATTGCCAGCTGAGTTGTTGGCCTTGATTATCGATGTTCTTTGGTACCCTCATGCATATCATGACTTGAAATATTGCATTTTTTATGAATTGTTTTTTTATGAGTGCTCTTTGTACTGAGGTTTGACCTCGTTTAGTTTCCCTGTTTTCGGGCTGCTTTGGTCGGTGTTGGCCTTTGCAGGTTCTACAGATAATCCAACTGGACAGAGTGGAGCGTCAGCTGGAAGATCCCCAGTTTTGAGTCCCAGTTATTATATTGATATATTGAGCGAGGGGATGTCCTGTGCCTACAGTATTTGAGGGGATCTGTATTTGATACTTGTTGTCTGTTTCTGTTGTTGTTGGATTTTGAGTTCAAATCCTTATTTTTGATTATGAACTTATTTTGAATGATATTTTGAATCAGGGCCAAATCGAAAATTTTTAAGCCCAAATTTTAATGCTTCCGCGTAATTGTGCATAATTGATATCTAATCTATGTATTAGAGCATCGGGCCTGACAACTGTGCATACTAAACAATTCCTAGTATATTCAGTCGCCACTAATAAGGATAAAGGATGCTTGAGCTATAGGCTAGTATTTACGATGTGATTACAATGTTTCATTGGTAGGGGTCATGGTGATGACCAAGCATGCAAATAATTACGCCTTGTAGAGTGCACTGGATAACCCTCCCTATGGGTTTTTCAAGTGGCTATTATTTATCGAGTGGAAAATAATAGTTTACGGTTTTACATGTTGGACCAGCGACGGATCCGGATCACGCTCCAAGGGCGCAGCGGAAGTTTTAAAATTTTATTCCTGTGAACGCTCGTACACGAATAAAACAAAAGCTAAACATTCATATGATTTTTAGAAATATTTACCTTGTACAACTTCGCGCTCGGCTCCGACTATTCCGGTTTTACTTGGCAATAGCACTTCAACGGTTGAATCTCCGATTGTTCGCCAAGTCTGGTCCACGATCGGTTGCCAAATTCCTTCGCTGCCTTGCACTAGAAATCACAGTGAATTGTCATGAACGGAATCTCCTCGCCAAGATGGCCGGAACGCGGTCCGACGGCATGTGGCAGCGGCGGCTAGCAACTGTGGATCGGCGGTGGGAGGAGGCCGAGAGTTGATGGGAGGGGAGAGGAGAGTTATGATTCAATAATCAAGTGAGTTTTTCTTTCTCTCTCCTGAAAGTGTCTCCTCATTTCCATATTTATAGGTAGAGGGATAGAGTTTGAGTTGAACAAAATAGAGGAAATTCGGTTCAACTCAAACAGTGAACATTCAGTTAAACTCAAACTGTGAACGTTCAGTTCAAGTCAAACTGGGAACATTCGGTTCAAGTCAAAAAAGGAACATTCATTTCGACCCCCTCGATTGTGGTCTCATCACAATCCCGATCGATGATCAGATATCACCGATGTGATCATTTTTACAAAACTGATCATTATGATGCAAAATTAAATTTTCAGATCACTAAATCTATTTATGGCAGGTTTACTTCCATTAGCTAAATATGGAAATCCTACTCCCTTAGCTAATTTTCTAAGTCATACTCCCAACCTTTCTCATACTATACTCAACACTTTGAGTTCCATATCCGTACAGAAATTGGGAAACCATTACTTTTTTGACCCTCAATGAGCGATACAGCTAGTTGTGGGCTCACACTCGTTGTGACTCCAAAAATACATTTTCGGACTTACCCATTGGACCATGGTAAAGCCTCTAGCAACTTCGCACCATGATCCCATAGGTATCAATGATAGTTCCTGCAAGAAACAGTTGGTCATTGTTAGTGTACAGTACGGTCCTTTCATCTTGGATATTCATTGGTGAATCGAAAGTCGCTAGAGATTCTATAGTCATGCATACTTTTGGAGATCAAATAGTGATATTGCATGTGCTACTTGGTAAACCCATTTACTTAAAGCACATATAGTACTTTGACCAGATATTTGACCAGATATTTATCACACTATTATCTCCTCAGATAGCATAGGATATCCACGCACAAGGGCGAGCAGTGAATCCTAGACAATGAAGCATCGTCTCCTACATGCATCGGGACATCACCAATCCCACCACCTGATGACCCAAACGGAGTCGGTAAACGGGTCAAAGAGAGGCACCTATCATGTAAAGTCTCAATGACGTTTCGAGTAGTAAGGACTAATCTGTACAACCAAGACCTCGGACTTATTCCACTCGACAAATGATAACCACTTGGAATGTTCGAACGAGGGTAGTTCGGTCTCCAGGTCACTATACATCTGCATGTTCAGAAAATCAATATGTTCCCTACAAATTAAACGTGGTACTTGCATCGTAGATGCTAGTCTCAAGCTCGGGAGGCCCTTATCCTCTTTTGGATGGTCCAATAGATTAGAAACTCATTTAGAAAACAAATTGACTATTAGATGTGTTTCATGATAGCCATCAAATCCACTATCACATCTAACATACACTATAGTGCATTTAAGGTCTTTATCCAACAATTTGTAATCATAATAATGAAGATAAATAATTCCATAAAAGAATGAGTATTTCATAAATAGAGATCATTTTACATAGAATCGACAAAATAAAACCCACATGCCACAAGTTGGCTAGTTGGGCACCTACTCTAACAATCTCCCACTTGCCCTCTAGCCAATTAGTCATCAAACATAGTCCCATTGTTTATCTATGTTTTCAAACAATCGTCCTGGAAAAGGATACGTAAGTGGGTCAGCAATGTTGTCTGCAGAGGCGACTCAACGATGATATCTCTTCTTCCCACAATTTCCTGGATAATATGGAATTTTCTCAGTATATATGTTTGGATCACTGATGAGACTTGGGCTCCATTGCATGAGAAACAGCACCAGTGTTGTCACGGTATACCGGGACTGGACCAATTATTTCAGGAATTGTGCCCAACTATTGGACATTATTTCTTAACCAAATAGCCTCCTTAGTAGCATCTGATATTGCAACGTATTCAGCCTCAGTGGTTGAATCCATAGTGGTGTCTTGCTTGGAACTCTTCCAAGACACAGTGAAACGTCCCTCACTTCTTAAATTATATTTAATTTAAAAGAGATCATAAATGCGGAAAGAAAATACTAGGAATTTTTTTTTCATTTAATAAAAAAATATACTTTTCTCAAAACAAGTCGACATATGCTAAAAATACTGAAAATGCTAAGCGGAAACAATAGGTCGCTGGGTAGGTGCCAAGTCCGACTGCAATCCGCTCAGAAATTCTGCCCCTCAATCTCGATCTCAGCCTCATCTGCACCATCCAAGCATAGTGAGTCTAAAGACTCAACAAGTACAAAACTGAGAAAACGAGTACTAAATATTACATGCACATGCATTAAATATTTCTACTTAAAATAGTTTCTTGACTTAAAAGGTATGCATTAAAACAATTCCATGCTCAAAATAAATAAAAAACTTTGCATAAATAAAATGATTTCTAAAACATTTTTCCTCATGAATTCCGTTCATCGACTGTGATTCCTCAACCTCAAGTCGCTTGATCAAGCTAATAAACACTAGTACTAGGTTGGAAAGGTACTCCAGTACTCATATGGAGCCCAGATCCATCAGTTGGAAAGGCACTTCAGTACTTATCTGAAGCCCAGACCCGTCATTTTGATATGGCAAGCGGAACGTCTCCCGACCCCATATCCGTCATAGAAAAACCACAATCAAGTCCCATCATTCAAAAATCATTTTTCCTCATTCTTGCCTCAAATAGTTATCTCAAATTCTCAATAATTAAATAAATTCCATAACCTCAAAAACATTCTGCCCATAAATACTTTAAAAGTAAGCATATGCACTTTAAATAGTCCAACATGCTAAAAATCATTTTCTAGGCCTTAAATTTCCATAAAATATTAATAAATGCTAAAAATGCTTAAAAACAGTTCATAATATCCTTAAAACATATGGTAAAGTCACTCATGAATTTTGGCAGCGCATAGGACTCAATTTCCCAACTTTCCCGAAAACACCCCGAAAGTACCCACTCTGCGCGACAAAACCGTAAAAATCATATAAAATTCATTTCTTAACCAAATGACCTCAAACATTGACCCACGTAACCCTAACTCGAATTTCTAGCTAATCCGACAAACCGAATTCAAAAATAATGTCATAGGTGACCACAGTGACGCTCGAAACCCTACTGGTCGCGCACAGGAACAATTCTGGGAGAGGTTAGAAACACAACTTCGAACCAGCCCCTTCCCTTGACTCCATCACCAGACCTACCCCTCACACAGCCCATGGAAGACCCTTAGGACCTCTGCTAACCCCTTTGAATCGAAACCTAAGCCATAATAGACTTCTCCTCCCTTCAAGATCCACCCTTGACAACCCCAACACAACCTCACTCACACCCATCAAACGGCCTTAACCCTCTCCTTCACCTCAAAAACATTCTGCCCATAAATACTTTAAAAGTAAGCATATTCACTTTAAAAAGTCGAACATGCTAAAAATCATTTTCTAGGCCTTAAATTTCCTTAAAATATTAAAAATCTCATAAATGCTAAAAATACTTAAAAACAGTTCATAATATCCTTAAAACATATGGTAAAGTCACTCATGAATTTTGGCAGCCTCTAGGACTCAATTTCCCAACTTTTCCGAAAATACCCCGAAAGAACCCACTCTGCGCGACAAAACCGTAAAAATCATATAAAATTCATTTCTTAACCAAATGACCTCAAACTTGGACCCACGTAACCCTAACCCGATGGGCTAGCTACCGGATTAAACCAAATTCAAAAAAGAATTCTGAGGTGACCACAGTGACGCTCGCAACCATACTGGTAGCGCACAGGAACAATTCTGGGAGAGGTTAGAAACACAACTTCGAACCAGCCCCTTCCCTTGACTCCAGGGAAGTCAAGTGTGTGTAAAACTTATATTTTTTTGTAGCAATGGTGCTAATCATCCATAAGAATGAAATTCTCAATCCCTCATGGTTTGCAAAAATTTAAAAGTATTTTAAAAACGAAATTCCTCCCCAATGTTCACCTTCTAAAAATAAAAAGTTTCAAGGCATGGGGCATGACTTCGAGAATTAATTAAAAAAATAAGAGTCCTTGGTGTCCTCGTCAACTCCTTTCCAACCTCGCATCATATAAATCATGAATCTTAAAAAGAACTCGATGTCGGAATTAAATAAATATTCTTAGTACTTCGTAAGTAATTAAGAATATCTTTCACAGCCTTTTCCAATGCATTTGCCTAGGTTGACTTGGTATCGACTAGTAACGCTAAGAGCATATGCAACATTTGGTCTGGTCGAGATCATACCGTACATAATGCTACCTATTGCCGAGGCAAAATGCCTCACGTGTCGTGCTCTCTATCTCTTAATCACTCTTTGAACACATAGACTTATATAGAGTGACCCCGTGGCGTATAGGTAGATGGCCTCTCTTGGACTCTTCCATATAGAACATCTTAAGTATGGTATCGATGTAGGTTTCTTGGGTGAGTCCGATCATCCTTTTTGATCTATCCCTATAGATCTATATTCCAAGAATATAGGATGCTTCACCCATGTCCTTCATCGAGAATATACCAGACAACCACAATTTAGTTGATTGCAGCATTCCTACATCATTCCCTATGATTAGAATGTCATCAACATAAAGTACAAGGAATGTCACAGCATTCTTAACTACCTTCTTAAACACACATGGATCTCGGGATTCTTGATTAAACAAAATTCTTTAATCATTTCATTGAACCTCAGCTTTCTTGAGATCATAGATCGATCTGAAGTTTGCATGCTTTATACTAACTTCCAACGGGTGTGAAACCCTCAGGCTGCGTCATATAGATTTCTTCCTAATGTTTCCATTAACAAAAGCAGTCTTCACATCCATTTGCCATATCTCATAATCGCACCATGCAGCTATGGCTAGAAGGATCCTAATTTATTTCAACATTACGCTAGGTGAAAAGGTTTCATCATAGTCAACACCTTGCCTTTGAGTGTAACCTGTTGCTACCAGTGGAGCCTTGTAGGTCAGTACCTTACCATCAGGCCCAAGTTTTCTTTTGTATATCCAATATCACCCAATAGGAACTATTCCTTCAGGAGGATTTGCAAGAGTCCAAACTTGGTTCGAATGCATCGAGTCTATCTCAGATCGCATTGCTTAAAGCCACAAATTAGAATCATCATCGTAAATCACCTCCTTGAAGGTTCTTGGGTCACAACCAACAGTTGGATCACTTTGATCCTCTTCAAGGAGGAAACCATATCTAACAGGAGCACTAGGAACCCTTTCAGATCACCTAGGTGTGTCCATGTCAGGGATTGGTTCTTGAGGTGTGGGAGATTCACTTGGTACATATAAATGAATCGGATATGTTTCGTTGAGTGAAGGGAGAGAGATTAAGCGCTGGGAAGATTTGGAGAATACCCCGTGCGAGTGAATTATATGCGCTGTGTGGATAGATTTGGTTCGTGGTTTTAGTAGACCGGTTCGTCGTTTTCAGATTTGAGTGAGATCTGGTGTGCAGACCTACGTGTTTATGATCGGGTTGTCCTGAGCGGGAGACGAAACAATGTCGTTGTGGGTTACCCGTGTAGGCGCTAACAGAATGTATTGATGCGACTCCTTTTAGCGAGTACTAGATGTGAAGTCATTTAGCTAACATCAGATTTGATGTGAGCTGGACTCCGGTGCCACGTCGTTCGATGATAGTCAGACTGGTGTAGCGAGAGGAATCAGATTTGGTGTAATGATCAGATTTGAGCTGAGTTGACTTTCGCTGTAGCGTTGACTGGAGGAAATTAATATAAGTGTCGATAAACACTTAGATGATTTTGGAGACCCGATATCTCTTATCTTCTTCATGTGAGCCTTCGATGCATGTACTGTTCTTCGAACCCTTACTGTTCATCCGAACACGAATCCTTCAATTGCCGTCGATTTACGACGCCGTTTGGAGCGGTTGGTGGCGCTGATCTCGTCTCCTTTAGAGCTTTTGATTGGTACCATTTTGGAGACTTGAGTCGATGTGTTGAGGGAGCACGAAGTAGTTGAAGTGTTTAGAATATCTTCGTGATGTCTGACCAATAGTTCTTCCGTTTTCAACATTTGGGTAAGTGATTCCTTCTAGTTCTAAGATTTCAGTTGAGATGGTTGGTCCTACGTTGTGTAGTTGTTCTTGGTATGAGCTTCTCGACCGTAGACAGTAGGTTTAATGAGTTCAGATTTGAGCTGATTTGTTAGATGTCTTGACATATTTGAGCTTTTAGGCATCTTCCGTTGAGTTTCTTGGGGAGCTAGTAGAGCAGCAGATTTGAGCAGGTTGTTGGTGTTGTGATCTGCTGAGGTAATAGTCGTACTGATATTTTAGGTACGGATTGAGCTCGTGTTTACAGCTTTGAGATGAACATGAGAACATATTGTGTGTGTGCTTACGTACTGTGCACTATGCCTGAGTTGTGCTGGTTTTATATGCGTGCGAGTTACAGTTGATTGATTTTGTTGTTTATAATATATTGCATTTTTCTATGATCTGATTAGCATTTGCGTTCATGCATAGCTTATTGAGCCTGCTTCATTGTGAACCAAATTATTTATGCGTTGTGATCGGCCGGCTGAGTTGTCGTGCCTGAAAGGTCCAACATTGTTACTGAAACGAACCAAACTCTAGAAATTTTTTTTAAAAACATATGCGGAAGCAAACATAACTTAAAGTATGGCTCGTTCTTTCTAAAACATTGATAAATCATTTTCTCAAAAATACTTTTAAACATAAATGAAGAAATATTTAAAACGTTAAAACATCCAACATACTAAAATCACTGAGTAAAATACTGAATGTAAACATGTTTAAAACCCAATATCTAGAACTGTATCATGGCAGAACTGAAACATAAAGGCGGTCACGGGGTAGCAGGCGCTCAGATGTCCTCACCGCCAGTCTGAATATACTCATCGGCAGGATCATCACCTGCACCATTTAAACCTAGTGAGCCTAGAGGCTCAGCATGCTCTATCGTATATCATAACAAGGTACATAATAATAAAATCGCATGCAAGCATATACTTGTAATAAAATAACGTTAAAATATGAATGTGTGCATGATCTTAAAACATTTCCTATAATTGCCACTTCACCATGTCGTGATCACATGGATCCATAGGCCCTATAATCACCTAAAACAGGGGATCCCCGGGCCCGGCTACCCGGCTAACTCCCATCGTAGACTTTGCCACATCACTTCAATCCCTCGGGTTTTAACTTAAAAAAAACCATGCGTGATCACTTCATAAAATCTCATGATGCGTGAATTTCTTAAAATCATTCAATTTAAAAGCTTATCCCGGTAATGTATAATTAATTATTTCCTTTAAAACATTTACGTACATAGCATACTACATATATGATTAATTATATATTTACGGGCTTCGACATTTTTCTACTTCGATCGAGGATTGATTCCGAGGCCTGGCTCACCACTTCTAGACTAAACATCGCTCTAAACTTATGTTAAAGTAAAACTTATAGTTTTGCTGATAACAAAAAATGAGACAAGAATTGGACTTAACGATGACGTTCGAAGCATTCAGACTTTGTGGATTTTAGTATGTTATCGGGTTACAGTTTTGATCAGATTTGGGTTCTGAAACAGTTAGTTTTTTGGGTCAGAGTTCTACTGTTGTAAGTGCTGGTCAGGTTATTCAGTTTATCGGATCAGATTTCTACTGTTGAAAGTGTTCTAGGATGAAGCGTTGATATCTGCCAACAGACTTTATTATTCTATCAGTGTTGATATCTGCCAACAGACTTGGTTACTATAACAACAATGGTATATGTCAACAGATACCGTAACAGTGTGTTCAATAGATAACAGCAATGGTTGCTGTCAACATAAATGTTCGCATTGTGGTCGTCAGATACTTTTAACTGTGACAGCTTTGTATTTGAACAGCGATGGACTATTCAATCGTCTTCGAGAAAGAAAGATTTGATCAACAGAAAAGCTTCAGGCACAAACAACGAATTGATTCAACGCGATCTTTTTCAAAATGGAAAGAATCATTGGTGGAAATTAAGATCGTACATATGCCTGGAATTAAGGAGACAACTGTCAGTACTATTTTTGGTAAATAGTACACAATATACAGAGGATGTTTTATGGTGTTTGCACATGTAACACCCCAGATTTAACGACTGTCCCCACTATACAAAGACTGATCTTTTCAGCGTGTTTTGTCCTCACTCGCACGCACCCTGAGAAACTTCCCAGGGGATCACCAATCCCAAAATTGTCCCAATTCAAGCACGCTTAACTTTGGAGTTCTTAAGTGACTAGCTCCCGAAAATAAGATGCACCTTGTTGTTATGGGTAGTACCAATTAAATCTGATAAGCCTTCCTCAACTAATCTCAATTATATCTGTAACTTCCCAGTCTCTTAATCCCTCTCATTCCGGTGTGGGATCGGTTCATTCATGTGCCCCTTCGCCTCTAGAAGCCTGCCAGGAGCCGCTCGTTGTCCGCAACCTCTTGGCACCGGCGATCACTCCCCGCCCTCTTTGGGCCCCGGACCTCACATGCCCACCAGCTTCTGCTTGGTTCGTCCTCGAACCACACCGTACTAAGAGAGGTTCGCTCTGATACCAACTGTAACACCCCAGATTTAACGACTGTCCCCACTGTACCAACACTGAACTTTTCAGCATGTTTTGTCCTCACTCGCACGCACCCTGAGAAACTTCCCAGGGGGTCACCCATCCCAAAATTGTCCCAAGTCAAGAACGCTTAACTTTGGAGTTCTTAAGGGATGAGCTCCCGAAATGAAGATGCACCTTGTTGTTATGGGTAGTACCAATTAAATCTGATAAGCCTTCCTCAACTACTCAATTACATCTGAAACTTCCCAGTCTCGTAATCCCTCTCATTCCGGTGTGGGATCGGTTCATTCATGTGCCCCTTCGCCTCTAGAAGCCTGTCAGGAGCCGCTCATTGTCCGTGCAACCTCTTGGCACCGGCGATCACTCCCCACCCTCTTTGAGCCCCGGACCTCACATGTGGGCAGAGAAGACGGTGGATGCGGACTCTTTAACTTGGGAGGAGTTCAAAAAGATCTTCTATGACAAGTACTTTACGCCGGACGTACAGGCGAGGCTGAAGAGGGATGTCAGGTCCCGTGCTAATTACTCAAGATAATAGCACAATTAAGCACATAATCACGGAAGCGAAAAATCGGGCTTAAAAATTTTCGAAATATAATTGGGCCTGAACTTAAAACATCATTCAAAAGATTCATAATCAAAATAAGAGTAAACTCAAACTCCAACAAATAGGTAACAACAATATTCAATTCAAAATACAGATCCTCAAATACAATAAAACACAGAGCATCCCCCGGTTTGATACATATCATAAATAGACTGGGACTCAAGAAAACGGGGATCGACCAGCTGAACCTCTACTCTGTCCATCTTGGTTACCTGAAGATCCTGCAAATGGGTAACACAGACCCAAACAACACAAAGCAGGAAAACAAATACGAGGTCAAACCTCAGTACGAAGAGCTATCAACAGCTAATCATGCAACATGCTATAAATCAATGTCATGAAATGCATGAGGGCTAACAAAGATCAGATAGCTAGACCAGCGTATCAACTGGAAAATCAAATCTCTCGAGCCTCTATACCACGCACAGCAAGTCAGCCGGTGGAAATCATCGGTCCATGATCTTCAGGGTCCATGATCCCATCACAGCTCGGTGGTCTTCAGACACAACAAATCAGTCGGTCACCACTCCGATGATAGCGTTGGACTTTTCAGGCACGACAAATCAATCGGCCAGTCACAACGTGGCTCTCAAACAGGTCATCAAATCAATCTGTCAATCAGGCTCAAGATGTATGCATGTAAGCCAACTCAATATTCAATTCAAATGCATACAATTCAATACGTGAAAACAGAATGTAAACTCAATCAACTCAACATGCTTTATCACGTAATTCACAGAATCATATCATCAAATTTCACAACATCAATTACAGCAATGTTCACGCTCAAGCTGCTAAATCTGCTCAATTCGTACCTTCAACAGCTGATTCTACCTCAAAAGATTCTTACAAAGGCACGGTACAAAAACTGAAGCAACTCAGCTTCTTCCTGCTTTCAAAAATTCCAGCAGATACCTCCTACGAACTCAAATCTGTCACATGGCCTCACATATAAGCTTAATTCTCGTTCAATTCTAAACTTCTAAGCATCATAGCCTACGGTCAGAACCTTGCTCTAGTTGTACAAGTCTACCGAAGATAGAAACAACAATAAATGCTCACCCAGAAACTCAAACCCGTAGAAGAACCACGAACTTCTCTGTACGAGGACACATCAACTTCGCATTTCTTCTCCAACGTTGATTTAGGGCTTCAAATGGGTAGCAATCGAAAGAGCAAATCACAGAGATTCTAGCGCCACCAAAATCACTCAAAATAATCCAGACGCAAGCGAAACCATAAGCCACATCCATAACGCTGCGTTTCAACTTATCTAAACGATGTCGTCTCACATCCACGACTGGTTCTTCAAACCAACAGCTGGTCACCCAGTCGCAATCACATTCTCACAACGCAACTACTGCCATACGCAACACAAGCGCAACTACTGCCAGACGCAAGCTACAGTACCGTTGACCTGTGTTGACTCCTGAATTTTGCTACGACTGATTTCTTTACACTTAGAGAAATTCGACAACTCAAAATAACGCGACTAATCCTTCAAAACTGATTAATCACAAATTCGAATTTCTCAATCCTCACATTCTCCCCACCTTAAGAGATTTCGTCCTCGAAATCAAAGGCAAACTCATGGAAAAAAAATTCAATCAATTCATCACAACAACAGAAAGCAAAACAGAAATTCAGCTGATACAACCCAAGAGTTCAAGATAACTGGGTAAACAAAAAACGAAAACTAGGGAAGAACATAACCAGAAACCAAAATCTAATACAATATCTACTCAAACAGATGCGGCCACTCGCGCTGCATCTTCTCTTCCGGTTCCCAAGTTGCTTCTTCTCTGCCATGCTTGCTCCATTGGACCATCACCAACGGAACTACTTTGTTCCTCAGCTGCTTCTCCTTCCTATCCA
>KQ986823.1:61017-77040 GCA_001598015.1 Dorcoceras hygrometricum
TCTAACACTTACCGTGCAAAATATTACTCTCTTTGCATTCTTGCTCTGTTGCTCTCGTGTTTTCTTTTTCAGACATTTTGTTTCAGGCACTTTCGCACTCTTTCAATCTACTGAAATGGCATCTTAATTCATCACCTACGCACTCCAAGTGAACTTCAAATCCGTGTTGGAAATCTCTGATAATGAAGGAATGTTGAACATGTTTAAGGCTCTGGAAGCCAGTGGTCTTCGTGGGTTTTTGGGGTGTCCGTCAGTGTTTTGTGAGAAAGAGTTGGAACGGTTCTTTGACACCGCCTTAGTGCAAGATGGTGACATTATCGGTGCTGTCTCAGGAATGTTTTTCGCTATTTCTGAGTCAAGGTTTGCAGAGGTGCTTAAGTTGCCGACAGAGGGTTTAGTGTTTTTATCTGAAACGCCCAAGAACTTGGTATATGATGCTATGAGCATCTTCTCTAAATCTGGTGAGCCTATCTCAACATATGGCAAGAAGAGATTGATGAAGAATGAGTTCAGGCTCTTGAACGACATCTTGGCCAAGTCAATCACTGTAAAGGCTGGTTCATTTGACGCTGTCACAAATGAACGATTTCTGATGATGACTGCCATTCACTTTGGCATTAAAGTGAATTGGAGCAAAATATTGTTTGGTATTTTGAAGGAGATGGTGGATAAACCTTGAAGAAGGCCAAGGGTTTTGCAGCGCAAATTTGTGTTATGTTGAAGAGTGACCCTGCGATAACGAAGGGTGAAGCTGTACCTTTCCCATCATTGAAGATTCTGTCCTTAAAGACAGTTAACACTTATGTTGTCATGAACGAAACCATTGATGCTGGTGGCAAATTCGATGAGCCAGGCATGGCTAAAGGGGCGATTGTAAAAAGGAAGACTGGATCAAAGAAGATATTTGAATCCAATGAAGAGGCCACAGGTGAGGAACCAGTGGATATTGTTTCTGAAAAATTTGTCTCGAAGAAGCGATCAACTGTTGTGGGTGATGAGGCCGCAATTACAAAGAAGAAGCAACGACGAAGAGCAAAGCCTCTTCCTCCAAAGCCAGTATGGATATGGTATCTGTTGCACAGGATGTAGTACAACTTAAAATCATTAAGCCAACTTTTTCCGCGACAGAGAAACCTCCTGTGCCCGAACGTAAATCGAAGAAGAGGAAGTTGAGGTTACCAAAAGGGTCTGATGATGAAATTTTTGAAGAAAGGGTAGCTGTTAAAAATGTTGAAAATACTGAGAAGCCAATCACTGTTGATGTTACTGTTGGAGAAATTGTTGTGAAGCCTGCTGAGGAGGAGAGACATGCATCTGCTCAATTGGAGACTACTGATGATGTTGATGGCATTATTGAGCAAGTAATTGCGGAGACTTCTCAGCTGGCGACAGATGAGGAAGATCAACTTTTTGATGAAACAGTCTATGGAGATATAATTTTTGGGGATACACCAGTCGACAAAGCTGATGAAGTGGAACAGTAGTTCGATAGGTCATACGAGGATTTTGTTTCTAGAGACGCTGAGTATTTAATTGTTTCAACCAGTGATTTGCATAAAAGGAACGGGAACAACTGAAATAGTTGCTGGAGAACAGCAGGTACCGATGTTTGTTGAGAAAGGAACTGTTGCAGAATCTGAGGGCAGTAAGGACGTTGTGGTTGCAAAGGCTTTTGAGAAATCTGTCAGAAGCAACCAAACTAATGAAGAGAAGATGTCTCTTGATTATCTAATGATGCAAATCTCTGATTACATGATGCTGCCGTCAGTGACAGTTGCTGAGATTACCAAAATCAAGTCTGATTTTCCAGTGAAAATCAAAGAAGTACATTATCAAGACTGGTACTATGCCAGTCTTCCTAAAATATCAGGTACTGAGAAAGGGAATGCGCTCTTAGAGGAAGCTGATACAGTGAAAGGGAATCCCGCCACGGTAATGGTTCAATTGATCTGTGCTGACGTAGATTTTCTTGTACAGATGCGTCAACAGGTTATGGAAGATGTTGTTGAATTCTTTCATTCTTTTAGCATTAACAATTTATCTAATCTAGAATCACTGAGAGAACTCGCAGAAAAATAAAAGCATATGTTGCTTTGGGCAGAGACAGATTCATGAGATACTGCTGTCAAGCGAAGAGCGTACATTCTTGCCAAGTATCGAGAATTTCTCCTAAGGAAATTTTTGGATTCACACCGTATATAATTTACTCCAGGCCAACC
Organism: Dorcoceras hygrometricum; assembly: GCA_001598015.1. Classification (NCBI taxonomy): domain Eukaryota; kingdom Viridiplantae; phylum Streptophyta; class Magnoliopsida; order Lamiales; family Gesneriaceae; genus Dorcoceras; species Dorcoceras hygrometricum. The sequence continues at coordinate 63,237 of KQ986823.1, forward strand.
GTGGACAACAATGGCCTCTCAGATCATTGATCTTTTGTCTACTGCACATGATAAATCACTTGATGAATTACAGGCTCAAAAGCAAGTACATGGGATAATTATGGATCGACCAAGCTCTTCTCTATCTTTCAGTGATTTTGCTGACAGTAGTGGTGCCGTTCTCGCCCAATTCTATTCTCTGGCTAAGTCCACCTGCTGGGTACGGCCAATGGTGCTTGTTGATGGGATTTGGACGCCCCTACAGGGCAATGATTACTGGAGAAGCAGTTGCAGATTGTCCATCTTTGTGAATAGAAAACGAGTGCCAGAAAGAGTGATTGACGATAATTTTGTTCCTCACTGCTATTTTATTGAGCCTGTTCAGTACTGGGGAGCCGCACCTTCGATAATCAAATCATGGGTCTAGTCCCGAGTGTGTACAGAGGTTATTAGGTATAGTATGTTTGGTTGTATGCGCCCAGTTGTGGGTATAAATCTTTGCAGAGATATTGTGGTTCACAGTTCTGCTGTCGATGTTATAGAGAAGATTCCGAATAAATTCGGCAGTGTTTTTCAGCAAGGTGTAGATACAAACAGTTTTGTAGGTTACTTCAGTGATTCAGGTGTACAGTCAGTTTTACAGAGTGTGCAAGACATAGAGTTGCTCTCTTCGTATGGGTCTACAGTTTACCGCTCTCCATCTTCTCAGTCTGATACAATTTTTGATCAAGATGACCTTATGGATTTTCATGCCAACAATGACAGTGATGAACAGACCTCTGACCACCAGTTTGATCTTCCTGTTAGCACTACTAATGTTGAATCCACTCCTGCTGTTGCTCAGTTTTCTCTCCCAGCCATCGATATCAAAGAGTCCTTCGCTCAACTCCGCGCTTCTATTGATGATATTCTATTTGAGCAAATCAGAAAAATACGGACAGACTTCGGGATGTACTGTTAATGCATCTCAGAGATCTTGAGAAGAGATCTACAGAAAGATTTGATCAGTTGGACAGGTCCTACAGGACTTTGCTCACCAATTCTCGCAAAGATAGTCAAGATCTAAGGGCCGTCCTGTCACTGGATCTCAGTACTTCTCAGAAGAAACTCAGTACTCAAGTTGCTGCTACTGCGCTCGACAATGTTGATGTTCGGAAGGAGGTAAAGGCGCTCAACGCTAAGGTAACATACTTGGATGAGCAGGTTGTTGCTATGCGCAATGATTTGTTAAACTTCCATGCGAAAGAAGAGGAAAACCATTTGAACCTTTCTACCCAGCTCGACGTCCTTTTTGATTATATTAATAGAGGTGGTGATGCCAAAAAGGGGGAAAGTGGTAGCAGCCAGCCTCGTCCGCCTCCTGATGATCAAAGCCGACCTTGGTGGGGGAAGTGGTACCAGAGGTGGAAGTCAGAGAAGAGGCGATAGGAGTGGAACTTCCAAGAGAAGATCTTACAGCAGTGGTGGTGTACCGTTCAGAAGATCATTTGAAGATTGGCTAGGATAATATTGCTGTTGATGTTATTGATCTCTTAGTTGTACAAATCCTATGAACAGTCGTCAGTTAATGAAATTTAGTATTTCAGCAGACCTTGTGCAATTTACTTTCACTCATTCATATAAATCTTAAGGCTGCTAAGTTTGTCATCACCAAAAAGGAGGAAATTGTTAAAGTAAAACTTATAGTTTTTGTGATAAAAAAATGAGACAAGAATTGGACTTAACGATGACGTTCGAAGCATTCAGACTTTGTGGATTTCAGTTATGTTATCAGGTTACAGTTTTGATCAGATTTGGGTTCTGAAAAAGTTAGTTTTTTGGGTCAGAGTTCTACTGTTGTAAGTGCTGGTCAGGTTATTCAGTTTATCGGGTCAGATTTCTACTGTTGAAAGTGCTCTAGGATGAATCATTGATATCTGCCAACAGACTTAGTTATTCTATCAGTGTTGATATCTGCCAACAGACTTGGTTACTATAACAGCGATGGTATATGTCAACAGATACCGTAACAGTGTGTTCAATAGATAACAGCAATGGTTGCTGTCAACAGAAATGTTCGCATTTTGGTAGTAAACTACTTTTAACTGTGACAGCTTTGTATTTGAACAGCGTTGGGCTATTCAATCGTCTTCGAGAAAGGAAGATTTGATCAACAGAAAAGCTTCAGGCACAAACAACGAAGTGATTCAACGCGATCTTTTTCAAAATGGAAAGAATCAATGGTGGAGATTAAGATCGTACATATGTCTGGAATTAAGGAGACAACTGTCAGTACTATTTTGGGTAAATAGTACACAATATACATAGGACGTTTTACGGTGTTTGCACAAATATGGAAAGACGACAATTTAGCTTTGACAAAGCGCAATTTTCCTTAGTGGAGCAATATACACCGTAATCGTGATTTGTTGAAGATTTACAGAGGAGAATAGTTTTTATGACCGTTGAGAGCAAATGGTATAAATAGCATAAATTTGAATTCTTGAAGCTCTCGGTCACTCACAATCTTAGCTCTCTGTCATTTTCGCTATTCATCATCTCCATCATTCTCGAGCTTTTCTCTACAGAAGCTATCATTCAAAAGCTCACAAACTCTAAGAAAATTTACACAGAGATTACATAGTTTTAACCTTCGAGTCATATTCTGGTTCACCTTTGTTGAATCGAGTTTCTACGTTTAGAAACCAGAACATTTAAAGTCTCAATAGAGTTGTATTTCACTGATTTTATTCTAGATTGAGTCTGTAACAAACGTGCTACACAAAAGCCGTTTGACAAACATATCAAGTGTTGTAAACAGCAGCTGCGACTGCTTTGTGATTGGTGTTTCTAGGAGTTCACCTTGAGCGAGGCTCGGTGATTGGGTGTTTGCTGAAGGCCTGTAACCATCAAATCTTCTAGTGGAACCTTCCTGAAAAGAAAGAAGGGGAGACGTAGGATATTGATATCCGAACTTCCATACAAACTCTCGACCCTACTCTTTTATATTATCGCATTTACGTATTGCTTTAACTGTTCACAAATTAATCGACTTCTTTCCGTACTTTTTGTTAGTCGAGAAATTTGATATAAACTGAGATCCTTAAATCTGGTAACTAGGATTTAAGTTAAGCGAGTGCTTGTAAAACTGTTTTAAAAATGTTTCGAAAATTTGAAAATACCAAGAGTTCATTCAACCCCCCACCCTTTTGAACTCTTGCAGCTGTTTTTCGAACCACATTGATCCTATCAACTTAGCCGACGAAAAGAATGTTCACCCCTTTTAAACATTTTTGCCTAATTTAAATAAATTTTGACTCTAGGAATCAAGACTAATTTTGACCAATTAAAATCAATTTTGACCTCTTAAAAATCGTTTGAAATCAATTTTGACCCCAAAAGCCGATTTTGAATAAAAGACCGATTTTGACCAAATTAAACCCCAAAAATCCATTTTGACTCCAAATAAATTTCAAAGGCCCCAATTTTGACTAAAAAACTTAAAAATAAACGTAAACTTTAATTATTTTAAAAGTTTGACTCAAATTTGAACTTCTGGTTATTTTCTTTAAAATTTGACATATGGGCTTAAAATTAAAATAACAGGTCCGACATTAAAATGACTCGACCAACTTTAAAATATTTTGACTGACACATGACGGACCGACCTGGTCCAATCGCCCCATCCAAACCGGTCCAATTGAACCGCCCGTCCAAAACATAAAATTAAACCTTTAAAATTTCTAATTTACTCAATCCTTTGCTAAAAATTCTAACATTTAAAATTTGACTAAATAAAGACCCATTACCAAAATTTGACTTTAAAATTTGATAAAAGTATTAGGCCCATAAATAAAAGGATTTTAATTTTAAAACTTTGACTTTAAAATATTCGGCCAAATACGCTTAAAATTGCCAAAAATCCCATAAATCAAATAAATTCTAAAAATGCTGGAAATAATCTTAAAGTATGCTTAAAACATCAAATAAAATCATCCACGAACTTTAGCAGCCCCTAAGACTCGAAATCTTAATTTTCACAAAAATGACCCGACACGGCTCACTTCGAGCGACAAAACAGTAAAAATCATTAAAAATCCATTTATTCTCAAAATCACTCTCTTCTTCGACCCACATCACCCTAACTTGATATATTAGGTAATGGAACAAATTAAACTCAAAAATGATACAGTATGTGACCAAAATGACGCCTGTAAGCTCACTGCTTGCGCGCAGACTCAAACCAGGACACGTGCTAGCCATAAAATTCATAACTAATTCGTTTCTCGACAAAATCGTCCCCCGTTTGGACCTACGTGACCCTAACTCAATGGGATATCTCATGAAATTATCCTTCATCACACAGACAGCATAGAACGACTTACCCGACCCCAAAAACTCTGCTATCACGCACAGACGACCAGACAGGACACATGCTGACTTTGAGCTATGGGGGAGGAGGGGGACGGCTGGTTGTGTATTATGGAGGCTAGGTTTGATTAGGACTTGGTGTTTAATAAAATGAGTGTGACAATTTTAACCCCTAATGATTTAATTAATAAAAGGAATGGAAAATGACATGCTAGCCCCTCAATTAATTGAAAGGATAATTAAAACTCAAAACTTGGCTTTAAAGATTAGATATTTTCGAAATTGAAGCCTCCTCAAAATTTAAAACACTTTAAAATCCAATAAGACAGCCCGTATAGGCGAAAAACGGGTTCCCCTCCAAAATAATTATAAAAATCCCAATTATCAGAAATTATTACTTAAATAAAATAATTTAATTCTTAAAAATATAATGACTTAAAATCTCAAATTATTTTCATTCCGGTCGACCCTAATCTCGTCCACACGTCCGTAGCTCAAGAAGGTTGAAAAAATAACACATGCATACCATGCATTATAAAATCATAAATAAATCACATAATAAGGCATGTAATCATCTAAAAATATTTTTCCCCTAGTCATGGACTCATTTCTATGTAATCTGGATTTCGGGGCGTTAAAATTACTGATGTAATTTGGCCGGCTGAGTCGTCGTGCCTGAGAATCCAGCGTTGTCGTTGAGTCGTGATAGCCAGCTGAGTCATTCAGATCTGGGTTCTGATGATTGATTGAGATTCACTGCACAGCTGAGTCGTTGTGCTTTTCTTACCGATGATTCTTGGTAGCCCTCATGCAAGACACGACATGATATGTTGCATGTGTATCTGATAGTTGTTATGCATTGCTCTTCATACTGAGGTTTGACCTCGTTTTATTTTCCCGTTTTCGGGATTCTTTGGTCTGTGTTGTACTTTGCAGGATCTTCATGTGACACCCGAAAAGTTAAGAAAGATTAATTGAGTTAACCAATCGGATTTTATGAGATTCAGATTTGAGCGAGCAAATCTGAATGACCTACCTTTGAGTTGGTATGCTTGGCGAAGCTATCGGGTTTGTATAAGTCCTGGAATCAGCCTTGGATCAATTTAGATTTCAGCGGGATCTGATCAAATGTGAGTGTTGGCCATCGCTGAGTGATTGCGTTCAACAATGGTGATGGAATCTGTTGTCGATAGGCAGACGTGAGTACGCTAGCGTGTTTCTGTAGAGAGTAGCTAAACTACGTCGTTTGGATTAGTTGGAACGGCAGAGTTTTTGTTTAGCGGGCGAGACTCAGATGTGAGTATGCGTATCTCTAGAGGTGGGCAGCGTTGGTCTCCAGATTCGAGAGGAATCTGTGTTTAAGGAGCGACGCCGTTTTGCGTAGATTCTAGTTGTTAGTAATTCAGTTCGAGTAGCGAGATGCTGTGTCCAGATGTGAAGTGGACCTTGAGCGACGTCGTTTGAGTAAGTCAGGATCTGTTTGGCGTAAGGTCATATATGATGTGAGATTCAGATCCGAGTGGGAAATCAGCTTTGTACCGTAAGTTGTCGGTGGGATCTGTTCAGCAGATGAATAGATTTGAGTTTTTATAAGAGGACCTTGACCCATTTGTCCATTATTGTTCCCCGACACTTAGAATATTTCCCGTGAGCAAACTCTGTCGCGATACCCTAGCTACTATTCACCGAACCTTATCTTCTCCGATTTACGGTGGTAGATAGCTCCGACTGAAGTAAGAGTGGTAGCGCTGGACTTATCTTGCTAAGACGCTTCGATTGGTTCTTCTTTTGGAAGCTTGAGTGAAGCTGGAGAGGTGTGCGAAGAAATCTTCCTTCTCTAGTCTGTTAGCATAAGCGTCGGATTTCGTCTGCCGATTGAGGTAGCTTGTTGGGTAAGTGTTAAGATCCAACCTTGTGCTTGGTTTACAGCCTTCTGTTGTGTTAGAAGGGTAGGACAGATTTGGTTGAGCTCGTAGCTCCCAATTCGTAGTTTCTGTGCTACTGTCCCTGAGTTAGTATCTGTGTTTGGCTTAGCAGGTGTGAGATCTGTGTTGCTCAGGACTGCTTTGTTGTAATTATAGCTCAGAAGACTTGAGGTACGGATGTGAGCTTATTTTACATATTTGGATTGAGCATGGGTGATTATGCTTGCTGCTGTGTATGCTTGCTTCGTGGTATATTTTCTGTGTTGGACATGTTCTCTGTTGCATACATGCATTTATCATTTAAAACTCTGTGCTGTGCATGAGGCTTGACACTTCAGGTAATCCAGTTGGATCGAGTGGAGCGTCGGCTGGTAGATCCCTAGTTTAAGTCCCAGTTATTTATACTATGTATTGAACCAGGGGATGCCCTGCGTGATTATGTATTTGTGGATCTGTATTTGTATTTTACCTGTATTTGAATGCTTTTGATGTTGTTGGATTTTTGAGGCAAAATCCATATTTGATTATGATTGTATTTTTAAGAGTTGAATTCAGTTCAAGCCCAAACGAAAACTTTTTAGCCCATATTTTTATGCTTCCGTGTATCTAATATTAATTGAGTAATTAATATGTGATTAAGTGCACCGGGCCTGACATTTTTGGTATCAGAGCTTAAACTGCGATAATCGATTTTTTTCTATCACACTTGAGTCTAGGAACATAGTTTGAGATTTTGATTGTGATTAACTCTGTTATTTGTGTGATTTTGTATTTGCCTCTATGTATTATTTGCTTTTGGTTCTTATATTGAGCTTTGTTAGATGTCGCCGTTTTGATGTTGTTGGATTTTTGAGGCAAAATCCATATTTGATTATGATTGTATTTTTAAGAGTTGAATTCAGTTCAAGCCCAAACGAAAAATTTTTAGCCCATATTTTTATGCTTCCGTGTATCTAATATTAATTGAGTAATTAATCTGTGATTAAGTGCACCGTGCCTGACATTTTTGGTATCAGAGCTTAAACTGCGATAATCGATTTTTTTCTATCACACTTAAGTCTAGGAACAGAGTTTGAGATTTTGATTGTGATTAACTCTGTGATTTGTGTGATTTTGTATTTGCCTCTATGTATTATTTGCTTTTGGTTCTTATATTGAGCTTTGTTACATGTCGCCGAGGAGAGTTAGAGGTAGAGTGACTAGGCAGACGGTTGGGGAGTCTAGAGCCCCTGAGAGAGATGAGGATGTTGAGCAGCAGAGTGTACCTTTGCGTCGTCTAGCTAGACAGGCATAGGTTGAGGTGGAAGATGTGACTAGACAGATTGGTGAGATGGAGCTAGTGTTGGCTAGGTTTCAGAGGACGAATCCCCCTACGTTTACTGGTGCTGAGGGTGGTTTGATGGCTGAAGGCTGGCTAGAGAACATGGAGAGTTGTTTGACAAGGTGGAGTACTCTCAGGAGAGGAGATTGAAGCTGGATGTGTTGCAGTTGAGGGATCATGCTCAACGCTGGTGGAAGGGTACTTCCCGAGTCATGAGAGAAAGTGGTGCCTTGATTTCTTGGGAGAGCTTCTGTGCATCTTTTCGTCAGGAGTATACCCCTGAGTCGTACTACAACAACCGTGAGAGGGAGTTTGATAACCTGAAGCAAGGGAACCTGAGGGTAGCTGAGTATGCTAAACAGTTTTCTTCGCTTCTATCGTATGTTCCCCACGTTGTTAACCAGGAGAGGACGAAGAGGAACAAGTTTCTGAGAGATTTGAGGCCTGATTTGTTCCGTATGGTGTTAGCTGGTTCTCCTGTGACTTATTACGAGGCAGTGGATAGGGCGGTGGACATTGATGAGAGTCTATTGGAAGCGCAGAATCAGGTTCAGCCGATATCTGGGTGTAGTTTCCAACCCGTGCCAGAAGCGATGCCTTCTTTCCCATCACCTCAGACGTCGCAACAATCGAATCACCCGAAATTAGAACCTCGAGGAAAGCAATTTAAGAGACGGTCAAATTTTAGTTTCTCTGGTGCTGTTAGTTTTGGTGGTAGTGGCTCTGGAGGAGTGTCGTTTGGTCAGTGTGGAGGTAGACATATGACTACACAGTGCCGTGGAGTTCAGGGTCTTTTCCATAGGTGTGGGCAGCCTGGACATTTTGAGAGAGTTTGTCCTTTGATGGGGGGACAGCCTTTGAATCCGTCACAGCAAGGTTCAGCTGGTGGTTCTTCACAGAGACCGCAACCTTTTGCTCAGTCCCAACGATCAGGATCCCAACCACGAGAACCGTCTAGGTTCGGAGGATCTTCTAGACCTCAGTTTTCGGGACCTCAGCAAGCTCAGGTGAATGCCTTGACGAGAGAGCAAGCTGATGATATTCCTGGAGGAGTTATTGCAGGTACTTGTGCTATCTTTGATTTTCCTGCACGAGTTTTGTTTGATACAGGATCATCACACTCTCTTATATCTGATTTGTTTGTGCATGAGTGTGGGTTGAGTGTTACCCCATTGTGTGATGTTGTATCTGTTTCTACTCCTGCTGGTGTGTGGTTGATGTCCCGTGAAGTGGTTTTGGATTGTGTTATTAGATTTGTTGAGAATGTGTTGGTGACGAACCTGATTTCTTTAGAGATTAGAGATTTTGACTGCATCTTGGGTATGGATGTCTTGTCTTTTATAGAGTGACTGTAGATTGTTTCCATGGTGTAGTGAGGTTTTGACCTCAATTTGGGGAAAAGTGGGAGTTCTACGGTGCTGATTCGGGATCGAAGATTCCACTAGGGTCCGCCATGGAGATGTTTAGCCTGTTGTCTCTAGAGAATTCAGGATTCATGATTTATGACTTGGATGTTTCACAAGAATCACAGATAGGGTTGAGTGATGTTCTGATTGCTCGAGAGTTCCAAGACATTTTTTCGAATGAAATTCCTGGATTCCCTCCGAGACGAGAGATTGACTTCAGCATTGAGTTGGTGCCAGGGACAGCCCCGATTTCAAGAGCTCGTATCGGTTGGCGCCAGCCGAGTTGAAGGAACTAAAGGATCAGTTGCGTGGCCTTCTAGAGAAGGGATTTATTAGGCCGAGTATGTCGCCATGGGGAGCTCCGATTCTTTTTGTGAAGAAGAAGGATGGATTACGAGGATGTGTGTGGATTTTCGGCAGTTGAATAAAGCAACGATCAAGAACAAGTACCCAGTGCCGAGGATTGATGATCTGTTCGATCAGTTGCAGGGATCGACAGTATACTCAAAGATTGATCTACGATCTGGTTATCATCAGTTGCGGATTAGAGACGCTGATGTGGCGAAGACGGTGTTCAGGATGAGATATGGGCATTATGAGTTTCTTTTGATGCCGTTTGGGTTGACGAATGCTCCTTCTGTCTTCATGGATTTGATGAATCGCGTCTTTAGTGAGTATATCGATCATTTTGTGATAGTCTTCATAGATGACATTCTGGTGTATTCGATGAGCTATATAAAGCATAAGGAGAACTTGAGACTGGTGTTGCAGAAACTGAGAGACTCACAGCTGTATGCAAAGTTTAGTAAGTGTGAATTTTTGTTGGATAAGGTAATATTTTTGGGTAATGTCATATCTGCACAAGGTATTTCGGTGGATCCTAGTAAGGTCGAAGCAGTTCTTAACTGGAGCGACCTAGGAATGTCTCTGAGATCCGTAGTTTCTTGGGTTTGGATGGCTATTACAGACGTTTCATTGAGGGTTTTTCTTCAATAGATAGTCCGATGACGCAGTTGATCTAGAAGGATAGGAGATTTCTATGGACAGACGAATGTGAGTCGAGTTTTCAGTTGCTTAAGGAGAAGTTGACTACTGCGCCTTTGTTGGCTTTGCCTTTGGGTTCTGGAGGTTTTGTAGTCTATTTCGATGCTTCTCTAAATGGCTTGGGTTGTTTATTGATGTATAACGGGCGTGTGATAGCCTATGCGTCTCCACTGTTGAAATCCCATGGGATGAGGTACCCCGTTCACGATCTAGAGTTGGCTGCTATTGTTTTTGCCTTGAAGATTTGGCGTCACTACTTGTATGGCGAGAAGTTTGTGGTGTACACGGACCACAAGAGTTTGAAGTATATCTTCACCCAGTCAGATTTGAATATGAGGCAACGTCGTTGAATGGAATTGCTCAAAGATTTTGAATGTGAAATTCAGTCAGCCTGGACGAATGAACATAGTGGCAAATGCTTTGAGTAGGAAAACTCAACCGGCAATGTTGACTTCGTTGAGTATCTCCAAATTCCATGAGCATTTAGGGACTTCTGGATGGCGTTTTCAGCCAGATGATCAGTACTTTGTGACCCAGTCAGATTTGAATATGAGGCAACGTCGTTGAATGGAATTGCTCAAAGATTTTGAATGTGAAATTCAGTCAGCCTGGACGAATGAACATAGTGGCAGATGCTTTGAGTAGGAAAACTCAACCGGCAATGTTCACTTTGTTGAGTATCTCCAAATTCCATGAGCATTTAGGGACTTCTGGATGGCGTTTTCAGCCAGATGATCAGTACTTTGTGGTTTTTTCTTTTCAGGTTGAACCACAGATTTTCACAGACATTAGAGCAGCACAGAGGACTGACCCGTATATTCATGAGTTGAAGATTAAGGCCCAGAATGGTCAGTCGGAAGATTTTTCTGTTGCTTATGATGGATGCTTGAGATTTTGTGGTAGATTGGTTGTTCCAAATCTGATCGATTTGAAAGAAGCTATTTTGAACGAGGCCCATTGCATTCGTTACAGTGTGCATCCGGGCGAGAATAAGATGTATCATGCCATGAAGTCGCACTACTAGTGGGAAGGCATGAGGAATGATATTTCTGGATTTGTAGCACAATGCTTGAACTGCCAACAGATCAAGGCCAAGAGAATGAGACCCAGTGGTTGTTACGGAGTTTAGAAGTGCCTCAATGGAATTAGGAACATGTGGCCATGGATTTTGTGACTCATTTGCCTCGTTCGAACATGGGATGTGATGCGATTTGGGTTGTTGTTGACAGGATTTCGAAGTTAGCCCATTTCATTCCCTATGATGTGAGGTGTTCCATGAAGAAGATGGCGAGAATGTACATTGACCATGTGGTTAGATTGCATGGAGTGCCGGTTTCAATAGATCCAAGATTCACTTCCCGATTTTGGAAGTTTTGCAAGCAACTATGGGTTCGAGATTGGCTATGAGTACATCTTATCACCCTCAGACAAATGGCCAATCCGAGAGAACAATTCAGACTTTGGAGGACATGCTGCGAGCAATTGTGATTGATTTAAGTGGTATCTGACAGGATTCTTTATCCTTGGTAGAATTTTCGTATAACAATAGCTACCAAGTGACTATTGGAATTGTAACGACCAGATCATTTAGAAGTCCACAATTAGAAAGATATGAGATTGAGGGATTACATTGCTATTACAATTCGATTCTTGAGTATTTCTGTCTATGCAAAGATCAATCTTTATTCTGTTATGGATTGATATTCAAATGTTAGAATGCTAGTACAGTAGATGTTTAGTAACTTCTACAAACCAAGTGGATCCTTTATTTAAATAAAATTTTCGGTTTCTATTCGCATCTTTTGTTTTAAAAAACCAGTAGCACGCTTCTTTCAGAATTTGACATATTGAGATAACGTATTTTCTTTCCTTAGTCATCGTAACTCATATAAATAGGATCTTAAGCTGCTTCATGCATCATTACTTCAAATCAAATCATATTAAGCGGTGCTCGGCTCTCAAGAGCCGAACTAAAATACTTTCTTTAAAGAAAAGGAAGATGGCTACGGCTGTTCTTCAAAGAAAACCAGAAGTTCATGCTCTGTTTTCGAAAGAAGTTGAGTTATTGTAATTTTGATTCAAGGATGATTTAGAAAATGTTTTGGTGATGTTATTCTAATGAATTCCTGAGGTTTTCAGTGATTCATTCGTCGAAGTATCTTACAAGTAGCTTATTCGATCTTTTCCAGAAGTTTCATAAGATATGTCGAAGTCTTTAGAGGAAGGTAACCTTCGTAGTTCATGGTTATCTACATGTTAAGTAGGAAAGCTGGTTCTTATACCTCTGCTGATATTGCTTCGTCGAAAATATTCTAAGTATAAAATCAGCAGTTGTATTTATTGATTGAAAATCAGCAGATGCATCTTTCGTCTTTAAAATCAGCAGATGCATATTTCAGCAGATGAGTATTTCAGCAGTTTCCTTATTGTCTTTGCGACTAGTTGTAGCGACTGGTTTATGCGCTACGACATCGTTTCACTTTATAATTATTTAAAAGACCTCACGACTGGATTCTTGTCTTGCGACTGATTCCTATTCGTTGCGACTGGTAATGTTCATCTCAGCTGGATACTGTTCATCTCAGCTGGATACTGTTCATCTCAGCTGGGTACTGTTCATTCTTCGTTTTCTTCAGCAGATAATGAAATTTCAGAATTTGATTATTTCTTCAATTCTGAATCAGTTCAAATGAATCTTTCGACTTATCGGATAGATTCAACTAGCTAAATTATTCAGTTTTCATCTTCGCAAGCTTTATAAGAAAATCCTTTACAGTTCCAGAACATCATCAGACAAACGAAAACCAGTAACTCGAACAAAAGAAAGAAAACAGTTTTCACGAGAGCAAGAAAGAGCAGAACAATATTTTATGAAATGTTTTAAGTTATGACAATAAAAAGGGTCCCTAATGAAAAGGTGAGTACACGGCTGACGAACCATGTGCCCTTTTAACTAGGAAGGATTAGGATTACAGGTCGACGGATCTGTATACCCCTTCAACCATGAACCATAGTGCTAAGACTGATATCAGGAGTTTGATCAAATGAAATGGATCAAATGTTTAAAGTATTGTCATAATTTCCAGAAAATGAATGAAGAGCACAAATGTGATTCTAATTGCAGCTCTTAAGAATGTTTAAAGAAAATGTTTCAGAATTGACTCGTGTTTTATGCTTTCATACTTGATTCAAATTTCATATTTATGTTTACGCTTGTTTATTCATAAGCGTAGTTCAAGTTCAGACTCCAGTATGTATTGGTTCATGAGCGATTGTACTATTTGCTTTTGCTATTCCAGATTTTACCTGTTGGGCCTTTGGCTCACTAGTTTTATTGAGTGCAGGTAATTCACAGTAGAAAGTTGGAGGGAGATGAACAGAATGGAAGAGATGTGTTTATCGTGGACAACAGAGTTCTTTATTTCCTTCTGTTCCAAAGTTCATAGCTTTTTTTGGGAACACTTTTGTATTGCACTGAATATTCTGATATGAGTTTGTAACAAAAAAATTTTCTGAGTTTGTTATGTTGTAAGGATTTCAACCAGACGTTATCACACTACGAGATGCATCCTTGACATATGATATAGCTGTTTTCTTCATTTCCGCACCATTGCATAAGTTATCCTAGATTTCTTATCTTCGAACGTGAGAAATTTTATTATCTCGTTTAACCCAGATAGTTAGTAGCGATCCATTCTCCAATGTTTATAACTCTTGATTTTATTCAATTGAGCCCCAAAACTTATAATTATTCCGTCAAGAAAATGAGGGTCGTTACA
>KQ986824.1:40782-54439 GCA_001598015.1 Dorcoceras hygrometricum
ATTCTTTATCTTCATTATTTTTTATAATGTTAACAATTGTGTTGGATAAAGACCTAGAATGCACCATAGTGTATGTTAGATGTGATAGTGGATATGATGGCTATCATGAAACACATTTAATAGTCACTGTGTATTCTAAAATCAATTGTGTTGGATAAAGACCTAGAATGCACCATAGTGTATGTTAGATGTGATAGTGGATATGATGGCTATCATGAACACATTTAATAGTCACTGTGTATTCTAAAATTGTTCCTAGTCGATTGGGCCGCCAAAATGAGGATAAGGCAAGGCCGCCCGAGTTTGAGACTAGTATCTGTGATGTGAAGTATCACGTTTCATTGGTAGGGAACATTGTGATGTTCTGAGCATGCAGATGGATGGTTTGCCTGGAGAACTATCGAGCTACCCTCGTTCGGATTCTCCAAGTGGTTGCCATTTGTCGAGTGGAGAGTCCGAGGTCTTGGTTGTATGGATTAGTCATTACTACTCGAAACATCATTGAGACTCTACATGATTAGTCGCCTCACTTTGACTCGTTTACCAACTCCGTGAGGGTCATCAGGTGTCGAGATTGGGTGAGGTCACGAAGCATGTGGGAGTCGATGCCTTGTTGTCGAGGATTCACCGCTCGCCCTAGTGCGTGGATATCCTTTGCTATCTAAGGATATAATAGTGTGACAAATCTTTGGCCAGAGTACTCTTGTGCTTCAGTGTAAATGAGTTTATCTGGTAGCACTCGTGATGTCGCTATTCTGATCTCCAAGATGTATGCATGGCTATCGAATCTCTAACGACTCTCGATTTATCAATGGTCGTTGATTCATCGGGATATATGAGTTGAAAGGACCGTACTGTACGCTAACCATGACCGACTGGTTCTTGCAGGCACTATCAGCGATACCTAGGGGATCATGGGGCGATGTTGCTACACGCTTTACCTTGATCCGATGGGTTAGTCCGAAAATGTGGTTTCGGAGTCGCAAATATTGTGAGCCCACGGCTAGCTGTATCCCTGAACCATTGAGGGTCACACAAGTACTGGTTTCTCAATTCCCGTACGGAAATTAAGCTCAATTTGTTGAGTATAGTAGGAGGAAAGGATGGAAGTGCGACTTCCTAAAATTAAATAGGGTCAAAATGCAATTTCCCTAAGTTTGGACTAGTTTGACTATCCTTAAAGCTTACAGGGGCCAAACTGCTATTTTGGATTAGGTGGTTCGAAAAATTGTTTTCACATCATAATGCTCAGTTTTGTAAATTGTGTAGATCGGTCCGATCTGATCGTCGATCGGGATTATGATGGAGCCACAGTGATGGACTTGAAATCAATATGCACCTTAGACCTGGGCCCGACCCAAGCCCATTAAGCTGGTTCAAGCCCATGGAAAATCTATAAATAGGGGCCCTGGGGTATTCATTTGAGACACACCAAAAGCTCCTCAGCTTATAAATTTCTCCCTTCCTCTCCTCTCCTCCCCGCCGCCGTCGCCCGACGCCCGACGCCGACGCCTCCGCCGCCGCCATCTGCAGTCGTCGTCGGAATTTGTTCCGATCGTTCCAGCGAGGAGATTCCGTCCGTGAAACTTTCATCGGTTTTATAGTGCAAATCGGCGAAGGAATTGAGATTCCGGTCGTGTACCGAGGAGGCCGAAATCGATCAACCGTTGAAGTGCCAATTTTCTCGTGAAATTGGTTGGAGCCAGGCGCCTAGACGCCAGCAAGGTACTGTTCTGAACATTATATGAATGTTTTTATTCAATTATATAGGTGTATTGACAGTTCTCGGGCTTCAATTTTTAAATCTTCCTTTGCGCCCCGGGAGCGGGATCCGGATCCGCCGCTGCACCGACAGCACCCCCATTGGTAGAGCGCTCCATAGGTGCCCGCAACAGACCTCGAGTAGTATTTCCAGCATAATCGGGATCTCGAGGTGAGATGAGCCATCATAAACCAGATTGACGACATGACCTCGAAGCAAGAGGTCTGTTATAATAGCGACCCATCACAAACAACTTGGTCCTCTTGTATAACTCATGATTATGGTACTGAAAAAGAATGCAAAACCCATCCTACGTACATTTGGTAGGTTAGTGTACACGTCAGGCCTATCAAGCCCACTCCAGTTCATGATTACCCAGGCAAACACACACAACCTCTTGGATCTCCTACAAATACCTAGATATTTCTCAGTTTACAGACACATTCACCATACTCATACATTCCCTGCATTATCCATATTTTCACCCGATCTGACTTAAGCATCGGAGAACCTTCGCTGGAAACACTTCCGACGCCCTCTAAGCAGTGTTTTTGCCTGCAGATTATCAAAAGAACATCACCCCATCGTAGCTCGACCTTCGAAGATAGGCACCCGGATCTCCGGATCTCCCGATCTCCTGACGTAACCATCTGACGTGGAATGAGCTCATTAGCTGGGCAAAATTCAGTTACATCAAAATGAAATTATGGTTTATACAAAAAAGTGTTGTATGGTAGACTAATTTTGTCAACTTATAGTTGAAAAACATGGTCCTTTATTCAAACTTATACATATGTTTGTGTGTGTGTGCAACGACTAAAATTTTTCATAAATCGGGAAATGCTCGGGCTAACATATCTATTATGATATTTTCTAGTACAAATAAACGTGTGAAAAACTATATATCGCTAAGAAAAATATTAGTTACTAAGTTAAAAGAATAGAAATATTCCAACCTGGAATAAGAACAGCCAAAACTACTTCCTTTCTTTTTAGTTTTCCCCGTCAAGTTTTTGAAGACTAGCCCTCGAGTCGTTGTTGAAGGGTATCTCTCTCTACTGTGGATGCGCTACCTTCTGTGAGTGCTTTCTTCACCATAATAAGGAGAAAGATCAGAAAGATTGTGTAACGTCCCTCACTTCTTAATTATATTTGTTTTAAAAGAGATCTTAAATGCGGAAAAAGACTGGATAAATTTTTTTTTTTTTAAACAACTAATAACACCAACTCACACATAACTTAAAATAAAGCGTAACAACTAGACAAACAAATATAAATGAATATTCCAACTCCTAACAAAATAAAGGTTTTAAAATATGCGCAATAATTTAAAATCATGCTAGGTCATCAAACTCCATCCAACTAAATAAAACAACTTAAAAGAATGTATCTCAACAATCAAAACATCACTGCCGAACTCAAGCGGAAAAACGCAGGTCGCTGTGTAAGTGTCAAGCTCGACTGCAGCCCACTCAGGAATCCGGCCCCTCGATCTCAATCTCAGCCTCATCTGCATCCAACAAGCATAGTGAGTCTAAAGACTCAACAAGTACAAAACTCAAGAATAACGAATAATAAATAGTACATGCACATGCAAATAAAATAGTTTTACTTAAAATAATTTCTTTTCTGAAATTTAAAAGCATAAGCATATAAATCCTCAATAACGTTAAAATATTTGCATGCATCAAAAATAAATTTGCTAAAACATTTTTCCTCGTGAATTCCGTTCCTCGACTGTGGTCCCTCAACCTCAAGTCGCTTGATCAAGCTAATAAACACTAGTACTAGGTTGGAAAGGCACTCCAGTACTTATCTGGAGCCCAGACCCGTCAGTTGGAAAGGCACTTCAGTACTTATCTGAAGCCCAGACCCGTCATTTTGATATGGCAAGCGGAACGTCTCCCGACCCCATATCCGTCATAGAAAAACCACAATCAAGTCCCATCATTCAAAATTTTATTTTTCTAATTCATGCCTCAAAATAATTCCTCAAAAATATTTATTTCCTTAAATCATAACTTTCAGCTCATAAAAAAATTTTATAAACATCAACAATGGCATAAAATAGTCAAACATACCGAATTTATAATTTTTAGAGATTTTATACCATAAATAATATCCGAAAATTCCATAAATCACAAAAATGCTAAAAAGGCTTTAAATCAACCGAAAACAAGCTTAAAACATCAAATAAAACAATTCACGAATTTTGGCAGCCCCTAAGACTCAAATTCCCAACTTTCCCGAAAATGCCCCGAAAGAACCCACTCTCCAAGAACTCGTAGTGGCCGTAACGAGTCCTGAAGGCCGTCTTGTGCACATCTGCCTCCCTCACCTTCAACTGATGGTATCCAGAGCGGAGGTCTATCTTAGAGAATATCGAAGCTCCCTGCAACTGATCAAATAGATCCTCCACTCTCGGCAACGGGTACTTGTTCTTGACTGTTACCGAATTCAGCTCACGGTAGTCAATACAGAGTCTCATGCTACCGTCCTTCTTCTTCACAAATAAGACTGGTGCACCCCATGGAGAGACACTGGGGCGAATGAATCCCTTATCCAGCAGATCCTGAATTTTCTCCTTTAAGTCCTTCATCTCAGTAGGTGCAAGACGATACGGTGCCTTAGAGATCGGCACGGTACCAGGCAGCAACTCAATAGAAAACTCCACTTCCCGATCTGGCGGGATCCCAGAAACATCCTCGGGGAATACATCGGCATACTCTCTAACAATCTCCACATCAGCAATAGAAGGTCCCTCCTGTGTCGTAGTCACTGTAATGCTGGCTAAGAACGACGGGCAGCCGTCACCGATAAGCTTCCTCGCCTGCAAGAATGAAATAAGACGCGGCTTCCTCATGCTCCGTGCCGCCACGAAATCCAACGCTTCCTCTCCAGGAGGTCTAAGATGCACTACTATGCACTGAAAATCAACAATCGCCTGATTCTCTGCCAGCCAGTCCATCCCGAGAATAATATCAAACTCTGGCATCGGGAACACAATCAGATTGGCGCGGAAGGTCCGGCCTTGCAATATCAACTCTAAATCCCGGACAACACTAGCTATAGACACCACCTCTCCTGACGGAATCGTCACCAATAAACCTCCTACAAAACTCTCATGGGCAACATTCTTACGCCTCACAAACTCCTCAGAAATAAAAGAATGAGTCGCCCCTGAATCAAATAAGGCCCTGGTAGCTACCCCTAATACTACTACCCTACCTGCGGCATAAATAACACATGCAAAGGACACTAATCACACCATACAAGTCCACTCCTATTCAATAATGTCACAGGTCTACCACCTAAATCCACAAAATTCATAGCGTAAGCGCAAGATTACCTGTGATAAGCGTAGTGTCTGGGTCCACCTCCTCTGCCTGCATCACGTAAACTCTCCCGGTGGCAGGCTTCTTCAGTTGCAGGCACTCAAAAGACAAGTGGCCCGGCTGCTTGCACTTGAAGCAGACCCCAGCTCCCATCAAGCACTTTCCTGAATGCTGCTTCCCACAAGTCGGGCATGTGGGTTTCTCTGTCTGAGCCATGGGCCTTGGAGCCTGTTGTCCTTGGGGTCTTCCAGAAGTAGCGGGCTTCGTCGCTGGTTTAGAGGCCCCTAGCAAGATCATCCATTAATATAATTGCAGAAATGGATAAATTCTTAAAAGATTATATACTGACCCTGGCCTGGAGGTCTAGGTGGCCCAGTGAACGGCCTCTTGCGCTGTTGTTGTTGATGATGCTGCACTTGGAAAGGCCTCTTTCTCTGCGCCTCAGCATGCAGATCCTTGAGCGTCTGCTCAGATCTAAAAGCTCTCTTCAGCGTAGTGGCATAGTCTGTAGGGTCGGACATCAGCACATCCCGGCGAATAGCGGGGCTCAACCGTCCAAGAATGCTGTAGCTTCTCGGCGGATCGTCAGCGATGAGGGGCCGAAAAGTGGCAGCCCCTGTCGAACTTCTTCACATACTCTGTCACAGACATGTCTCCCTGCCGGAGGTTCCTAAACTCCCTCTTCAGTCTTGCTTGTACATCCGGCGTAAAGTACTTGTCATAGAAGATCCTTTTGAAAAAAAAGAGTCTTCGGTGTCCTCGTCAACTCCTTTCCAACCTCGCATCATCTAAATCAAAAATCTCAAAAGAAGTCGATGTCGGAATTAAAAAAATCAAATAGCATAACTCATGCGGATAAATAAATAAAATGTAAGGCATAGCGATTTAGGTAGAAAAATTCCTAGGCGTTACAGTTTGAAAGTGTCCTCGTACGATGCTGGTAGTTCAATCTTGTATTATATGCATTTTCACCAATGCGTTTGAGAACTTTGAATGGTCCATCAGCTCTAGGCTTGAGCTCCTGTCTCCGTGCTTTATTTCAAGATTAAGGCATGAAGTATTGAAAAATCCTTCAATATGCGTTTCCAAAATTCTGGATATTTGTAGTCCTATAATTTGTACTTTTCCCACTTTTGGTCATGTTAAAAATGAATTTATATTTTTAGTGTTATAACTTGTGTTTATTTTTCTTTTGGTCATGCTATGATGAATTTTCATTTTTAGTCATGTATCTTGTATGCCCATTTCAAATAAAGTTCCATAATTTGTATATTTTTTTTAACTTTTGGTCCCTTTTTAATCATGTTTGTCAGCTAAGCTTGACCGAAAAAGTTATGGGACTGAAATATACACTTTGAATAAAAATAAAGAAAATAATAGATGTTATAGGACTAAAATGCAATTCATTTTTAGCATGATTAAAAGTGGAAAAAGTGCAAATTATAGGCCCAAAAATATTATTTGCCAACTACTTTATTATTTCACAAAATTCAATGTTTGAAACCGGACAGGACTGGTCAAGTTCAACCGGAACCCGATCACTAGTGCGATCCAATTACGGTTAAAAACTGGTTCTTTCACTATTTTTATTTTTATTTTTATTTTTGTTTGAAGAAAGTTCATTTTCTTATTCTTTCTAAATTCCTAAAACTATTATTTAGGTATATATTTAAATGTGTACTTAGTATTTAGACCAAATATATATGTTTATGTATATAAATATATATGTTTTTTTATTTAAAAAAACTTAAAACATATGATCATTATATGATATTGATATTTTATTATTATACAATATTTTGGTCCGATCTTCCCAATATGTAAACTGATTAGACTTTTTTTAAAAAAATTATATCGTTTCATCATCGATTCGTTTATAAAAACGTTGCACTAAACCTTGGTTTACGCACACCGTGGTACCAAGTATACTTGATGAATAAATTGATAATGTGTAAAACGACACCAAAGGAAAAAATTCCTCAGTAACAATTAGTGTAACCAATTATTCATTGATATTTGCATAATTAAAAATCAGTACATTAGTAAAAACCAAAAATATATAATATAACAAAAAACTGTTATTGTAATTGTTACAGGTGAATTTCTTCCCACAAAAATATATCAGGAGCTTGTAATTGTTACAGTTGAATAAAGTATCAACACAATATTATTTTAATCTTTATTTTCAATGAAATATAAAGTTAAAATACACCCAAAACAATACTATACATTAAAAAAAAGAAAATCTATGGATTCAACTCAAACATTGAACCATTCATGCATGATGGAAACCTAACATAAAACTGATGTTTTCCACCACCAATTTTGACTCCAAGACTATTCACATATACAAGACTCTTCAATGGCTGCCTAATTCCACCTGATGTACATACATTACAAAATGAAGCCAACCCTATTATTTCTTAAATTATCAAATTTTTTTTTAAATGGATAAATCGATATTAATACCCAACTTAATTTTCTAGATACATATTCCATATATTCTCACGGAGATGCCACGGACTCGAAACTATTACCCCGACAATACCTCAACTCCAATGAGATCTGCCTCTCAATCTGAAGTTGCTTGTAAAAGTTGGCGATAAACACGTCTGCCCTTTTATTAACATCATCTTCCGATGGATAACTCATTGTCCTTTGGATCCTTCTAGAGGATATAGGATCCGAATCCGGAACGCATGCCCTTAATCCCGGCCTGTCGTTGAAGCTTAACCTATTCTTGCTAATCATAGACACCTGTTTCCATCTATGGACGTTGAAGTTCAGTATGATCTTGATCTTGCTCACTGCCCTTTTCAGCCTGCCAAGCAATATCCACCGGTACTCGACCGCCATTTGTTCGTTAACACACTGCTCGATTGAGATATATCGAATGTCGCTAGCTAGCTAGTTCAACTAGAGATGGTATTTGAAAATTTGTGAATGAAGAGTTTGGTTTGCATGTGGAGTATTTATACATGTGATTGAGAGGACATGTGGGAAATTTCTTATGAAATAAAACGTGGTGTAGTGTATGAGGCAACCGTGTTAGAATGACGGCTAGTGGTTAGATTTGGAGGCTAAGCTTGTTAGGGAAGACTTTACTTTCAAAAATATGTTCAATTAATAATTATATATTGGTCACGTGATGCATCCCATGCAATGACATAGTTTGATAAAGCTGGATATTGGATTTGTTCACTACCAAAAGTAATTAAACAAAACAAAAAGGCATTGTGAGAAATGTTATTAATTATCTTATCTTATATAACATCTCGACCTGTAGTTACGAATTCTTCATACTTTAGATCAAGCATATTATTTTTGAAATGGTAATCTCGTTAATTCAAATAGATAAAATGCTTGAGATTCAAATAAAATAATCGGTTGACCCCGTCGCCAATAATCGATTTCTCAGCTTCATTGGACTTTTAGGAAAACAAAAAAAAGGTTTAACTGGGGACCGCGTATTTTAGTATCCTCGGTCAATTACTTGGAGTTGTCTTCCTTCTACGTAATTAGCTGGCATATGAGTTGACAATTGTTTTAGGTCAACGGATGAAACTCGAAAATCAATTATATAGGAAAAAAGAAAGAATCGAAAATCTTTTTTAAAAATAAAATCTAAAACTTTAGGGGATCATAAAATTTTTTACCTTAATAATTAATTGAACCCAAGAAATCCATAAACATTATTTTGCACTTAGATTTCTTCGTTGATGTGATCATTAAGAGAAAATAATTAGGTGATTTCAACTTTTGGAGATGAAATTGCAGTAATTTCAAATAAATAATAGTAAAGAGTCGGAAAGCTAGGGATCGAGATATTTTTCATTGTTACATTTTTTTGAAAAAACACTTCATTGTTACATTTTGTGTATTCAAATTGATTATTTTTTCTTCGTGTTTAAATACGATGCCATGCATATCAATCGCGAAGTTATTTTTTTTCATTTAATATATAAATAAATTTAAATGTTAATTAATTTTGTTTGTGCTGGGGTGTGACGGCCTTGGTCCGTATTTTTTGTTGGATCAATTGTAGTCTTGTAACTATATTTTGTTGAGAAATTTGTCATTTTCATAAAAAAATTGTAATTAAATGATTTACTATTTGTAAATTTTTACAATTACAACGATAATTACATTTACATGTGTTAGGCTAAGTGTGAAAGGTGAGAGTATTACTGAGATGAGCTCGTACGTCAAGCTGCTGATGTTGTGTCATTTGATCTGATTGATCAGGTGAGCTGTAAAAGCATGATGTCAGATCTTAACATGTAATACTATCTCTGTTGGGGATAGAGCCGACGGTAGGGGAAATGTTAAGACTGATATCAAATGGGTATGAGACAACACCAGCAGTTAGACATGCATTTCTCCAAACTCATTGGCCTAACGACGCACACAATAGGCGTACTCTAATCTGTCACATGTATAAGAAAATAAAGTTGTATCTTGGCTAACAACTATAGCTTTTGGTCTAATGGTAAGCACTTGACCCTAACAACATGTCACGCAAGATTTTCGATCTTAGTAATTAAGAAAAAAAACGTTAACAAGTCAATAATTTAATGACATGTTTTTGACGAAAATCACTAAAATTGATTGCTTAAACAAAGTTGCTATACCATGAAATACTCGATAAAATGTACATGCCAAAAATGCCATACCTCAACTCATATACATCTGCTGCATTTGGGCTAAGATCTAGCAGAGACCTGAATGAAGAATATTTTTGAACTGGATATGATTCGTTTGTTGGGCCTAAATTGAACCAATACTTTAATATTGCATTAAGCACTAAAACAATCGGATATAACTTTTAGCAAAATTAAAACAA
Organism: Dorcoceras hygrometricum; assembly: GCA_001598015.1. Taxonomy (NCBI): domain Eukaryota; kingdom Viridiplantae; phylum Streptophyta; class Magnoliopsida; order Lamiales; family Gesneriaceae; genus Dorcoceras; species Dorcoceras hygrometricum. The sequence continues at coordinate 50,723 of KQ986824.1, forward strand.
TTCTCAGTCCAAAACTAATATCTGCTGCTGTGTGATTATGAATTAAAGTTATCTATTATTGCTTGGTTCTATAGCTTTAAGCAAACTAACGAAACGACTCGACTCACTGAAATATTTTCCTTTGATTTTTTTTTGGTCCATTATTCACGTGAACAGTACTATTCACGTGAATAGTATCCTCGATTGTTTTTCCACAAATCTTTGCAAAAATTAAACTTGATGCGACTAACAAAAAGAATTTTCAAATAATGTCATACCGCGATAAAGCGTATATTCCAAAAAATTTTCAAAGGGATTAAATATCAAATTTCAAACTCTGATGAAATAAGAATTTATTTTAGAAAATAACTTCTAAAGGAAAATGTATCCTCAAAATTTAAATACATCTCATAAAAATCTTTTGCGGAAGCTTAGAAGGTCTCGAGAGTGCGCCGCCAGTGTCCGAGCTCCTCAAACTTCGTCGTCTCGAACCTCGTCATCAATCTCACCTGCACACAATCAGATCTAGTGAGCCTATAGGCTCAGCAAGCTCAAACCTGGATAACAAGTACTAAATATACATCCACATGCATTAAAATAACAATAATAAAAATACATTTTTAAACTTCAACATGAGAACTTTAAAAGGACTTTAAAATGTGAACTTTAATCTTTAAACTATAAACTTTAAACATCATCATCAAAAAAACTTTAAATAAGCTTCACACTCAAATCCTCAAACTATACGTCATGGCATGTAAATAATGTAAATCCTCAATAGTAACATTTTAGGTGAAGTTTGCTCATTGATGCGACCCCTCTGTTCGCTTGATCAAGCTATAAACCATAGTACTAGACTGAAATAGCTCTACAGACCTCATGTGTCGTAGTCACTATCCCCCTCTAATATGGCTCTACGGATCTCATGCGTCGTAGTCACCATATTCCTCTACGTCTTGGTCACAACAACTCACATTCCTCAAAACAATTTTTCTTCTTTTCATTTAAAACATCAAACATCAAATATCATGCCATAAATCATCATAAAACTCATCATTTCATTTTACAAAGCTTGCTGCCCATAAACATGCCTGCGATGCATTTGAAAATAAGTAAGGTTTTAGCCAAGATCGATCGGGATCGTCCTAAGCTTATCCACGGGATATTTTCATTTAAAACATCAAACATCAAATATCATGCCATAAATCATCATAAAACTCATCATTTCATTTTACAAAGCTTGCTGCCCATAAACATGCCTGCGATGCATTTGAAAATAAGTAAGGTTTTAGCCAAGATCGATCGGGATCGTCCTAAGCTTATCCACGGGATACTCGGACACCCGAAGGTCTCGACGAGTCACCGGACAAGCCCAAAACTCATCACAACCACCCCAAGCCTAGGAAATAAAATTTTTATACATCTTAAACATGTTTACAAGTCATAAAAACACTGCTTGGGAGCCTTTGGGGTGCTGTTATAACCTCTAAACGATCGACGCTAGGTGCTGCCTCTTATGCATTCCGGACGGACACAATCGGCCTCTAACTTATTTATCCTCAAAATCCAGCCCCTAAGACTCGACTTACTACCCCTCATAAACAACTTAAGGACATCTAAAGGATGTCTAAGTGCGCTGGAAGGGGGCACACACAACCACAACACCAAGAACTAGACCAACCCAACCATAAGCTCTCCTCACTCGATCAAGCTGCACCTATTCGGCTATTCCCTTGAACCAGCCTTTACTTCACCTAAAACCAACCTTAGACCAGGCATAATAACCCTATAACCGTGCCTTATACCCACACCAAGGCCCTGGTCGAGCCACGGTCGGACAGCACCTCCTGCACGTCGAACATCCCTACTCCATTCTGCACTATCCAGCCATTCCGTCTTAAACCCCAATGACCAGACCTAGCTTTACACATAAAAACCCATCTCAAACCAACCTAACATCAGTATAAATGACTCACTTTTGCAGCAGCACCTTCAGTTTTCCACAGCAACATGAAACAATCAACTTTGTAGGAGACACCAAAACATACTCTTACAACTCTTAGCTTAATACCTATCGTCCTACAGCCCTTGAACTCATCTCATGACCTTCCTAATCCACCAATACAGACTCCTTAACACCTAAACTCAGCCAAAAAGTCCCTGGAATGCTGGACAGTGTTGGGGATCCGGATCCGCCCCCCGGCTAGGCAGCGGAAGAACAAGAAACAGGTGCCGGGAGGCGATCAATACGAAAAATCAGACAATTACAGTAATCGTCATAAATAGGGCGCTTTAACATGTTACCTCGCTGGCACTTGTGCCTGGCTCCAACCGGTATTACAATAATCCGGCTCTTCTCGGTAGATTGCGGTAGTTTACGCCAATCCGGTCCACTACCAGATCCGAGACTCCTTCGTCAGGCTGCACTAGAAGCGCTGACGAGATCAGCACGAACGGAATCTCCTCGTTGAACTGGCCGGAAACAATTTTCCGGCGACGATCGGCGGCGGCGGCGTGAGAGAGGGAGGGAGGGGCGGCTAGCTTTAGGGTTTTGAGAGTTGAGAGTATTGTCTTGTGTATCATTATGAAGTCTATTAAGTCTAATTAAATAGACTTAACAATGGACTTGGACCGGCCCATCGGGCCCGGGTCCGAAATGACGATATCCATTGCTGCGACTTCATCGTAACTCTGATCGCCGATCTGATCGGACCGATCGACTCAGTTTCCAAAACTGAATGTTATGATATGAAAAACAATTTTCAGATCATCTAACCCTAAACTTAGCAAAATAGACCGTTTTAGTCCCCTCCAACAGCGGGAAAGTACCCGGTTTCGGACCCCTCGTTGACTTTTAGGTAAGTCGCACTTCCATGGAAAGCGTCTAGAAACATCGCCCCATGATCCCCTAGGTATCACTGATAGTGCCTGCAAGAACCAGTTGGTCGTGGTTAGCGTACAGTACGGTCCTTTCATCCATATATCCCGATCAGATCAACGACCATTGGTAAATCGAGAGTCGCTATAGATCCGATAGCTATGCATACATCTTGGAGATCGAATAGTGACATCGCGAGTGTAACTAGGTAAACACATTTACCTAAAACACTTCTAGTACTGTGGACAGAGATTTATACACTATTATCCCCTCAGATAGCATAGGATATCCACGCATGTCTGCGAGCGATGAATCCTCGACAACGATGCATCGACTCCTACATGCATCGGGGTCTCACCCAATCCCGACGCCTTATGACTCCAGGTGAGTCGGCAAACGGGTCAAAGTGAGACGCCTATCATGTAGAGTCTCAATGACGTTTCGAGTCGTGAGGACTAATCGGTACAACCAAGACCTCGGACTTTTCCACTCGACAAATGGTAACCACTTGGAAAGTCCGAACGAGTGTAGTTCGATAGATCACTAGGTCACTATCTATCTGCATGCTCAGAACATCTCAATGTTCCCTACCAATGAAACATGGTACTTCGCATCGCAGATACTAGTCTCGAACTCGGGCGGCCTTATCCTCATTTTGACGGTCCAATCGACTAGGAACATGTTCAGAATACATAGCGACTATTAGATGTGTTTCATGATAGCCGTCATACCCACTATCACATCTAACATACGCTTAGGTGTATTCCAGGTCTTTACTCAACACAATTGTAAATCATTACACACATAATGAAAGTAAAGAATGCCATATAAAAGAATGCGAATATCATATATAAATATTG
>KQ986825.1:19501-47987 GCA_001598015.1 Dorcoceras hygrometricum
GTTGCATATGCTCTGAGTGTCACGAGCCGCTACCAGTCCAACCCCGGCCAATTGCATTGGAAGGCTGTGAAGGATATTCTTAAGTACTTACGAGGGACTAAGAATATGTTCATGGTCTATGGGGGTGGTGAACTGAAACTGGAAGGCTACACTGATTCTAGCTTCCAGTGTGACGTGGATGATTCGAAATCAACCTCTGGATTTGTATTCATGCTCAATGGTGGTGCTGTCTCTTGGAAGAGTTCCAAGCAAGACACCATCGCGGATTCAACCACTGAGGCTGAGTACATTGCAGCATCAGCTTCTGCTAAGGAGGCGGTTTGGATTAGGAATTTCGTCCAAGAGTTGGGCGTCATTCCTAATGGAGTTGGTCCAGTCCCGGTGTACTGCGACAACACGGGTGCCGTTGCGCAAGCAAAGGAGCCTAGGTCTCACCAAAGATCCAAACACATACTGAGGAAATACCACATAATCCGGGATATTGTGGCTAGAGGTGACATAGCAGTTGAGAGAGTCGCCTCTGCGGACAACGTTGTTGATCCACTTACGAAGCCCTTGCCAGGACCCTTGTTTGAAAAACATCGCGAAACAATGGGACTGCGTCTGATGAGTAGTTGGCTTTAGGGCAAGTGGGAGATTGTTAGAGTAGATGCCCAACTAGCCAACTTGTGGCGTGTGTGTTTATAGACTCTTGTATGAAACAATCTTTATATATATGATATTCGCATTCTTTTATATGACGTTCTTTACTTTCATTATGTGTGTAATGATTTACAATTGCGTTGAGTAAAGACCTAGAATACACCTAAGTGTATGTTAGATGTGATAGTGGGTATGACGGCTCTCATGAAACACATCTAATAGTCGCTGTGTATTCTGAACATGTTTCTAGTCGATTGGGCCGTCAAAATGAGGATAAGGCCGCCCGAGTTCGAGACTAGTATCTGCGATGCGAAGTACCATGTTTCATTGGTAGGGAGGATTGTGATGTTCTGAGCATGCAGATAGATAGTGACCTGGTGATCTATCGAACTACCCTCCTTCGGACTTTCCAAGTGGTTACCATTTGTCGAGTGGATAAGTCCGAGGTCTTGGTTGTACTGATTAGTACTCATGACTCGAAACGTCATTGAGACTCTACATGATAGGCGTCTCACTTTGACCCGTTTGCCGACTCACTTGGGGTCATAAGGCGTCGGGATTGGGTGAGACCCCGATGCATGTAGGAGTCGATGTATCGTTGTCGAGGATTCACCGCTCGCAGACATGCGTGGATATCCTATGCTATCTGAGGGGATAATAATGTATAAATCTCTGGCCAGAGTACTAGAAGTGTTTTAGGTAAATTTGTTTACCTAGTTACACTCGCGATGTCACTATTCGATCTCCAAGATGTATGCATAGCTATCGGATCTCTAGCGACTCTCGATTTGCCAATGGTCGTTGATCTGATCGGGATATATGGATTGAAAGGACCGTACTGTACGCTAACCACGACCAACTGGTTCTTTCAGGCACTATCAGTGATACCTAGGGGATCATGGGGCGATGTTGCTAGACGCTTTACCATGATCCGTTGGGCAGGTCCGGAATTGTGATTCCGGAGCCACAATGGTTGTGGGCGCACGGCTAGCTGTATCCCTGAACCATTGAGGGTCACACAAGTACTAGATTCGAGATTCCCGCACGGATACTCAGCTCAATGTGTTGAGCACGAGAAGAGGATTTTGGGAAGTGCGACTTCCTAAAAGTCAATAGGGGTCAAACCGGGGTTTCCCGCTGTTGAGGGGCAAAACGGTCATTTTACACTGGGGTTCTGAAAAACGGTTTTTCAGATCATATTATTCAGTTTTGGAAACTGAATCGATCGGTCCGATCTGATCGGCGATCGGAGTTACGATGAAGTCTCGGTGGTGGAGATGAACTGAATGTTCATTGTTGGACCCGGGCCCGTTGGGCCGGTCCAAGTCCAACTCCTAAGTCTATTTAATTAGACTAAGCTTCATTTAACTAAAGACTTGATACAATCTTGAAACCCTAAACCTAGCTTTGGCCGCCCCCTCCTCACTCACATAGCCGCCGCCGCCCGTTTTCGCCGGAAATTCGTTTCCGGCCAATTCGACGAGGAGAATCCGTTCGTGTTGATCTCGTCAGTCCTTCTAGTGCAGGCTGACGAAGGAGTCTTGTTTTCGGTCGTGGACCGGATTGGCGATATCTACCGTAATCTACCGAGAAGAGCCGACGTTATTGTAACTACGGTTGGAGCCAGGCACAAGTGCCAGTAAGGTAGTGGTTTTGAACTCCCTATGTATGTCGATAATTTTTATTGAATTTTTCGTATTGATCGTCTCCCGGCTTATATTCTATGTTCTTCCGCTGCCTCGCCGGGGGGCGGATCTGGATCCCCAACAGCTGGTTCAGTGGAGTAATCATGGAAAAGAAGAAGCTACATGGAAGTTAGAAGCGAAGATGTAGCAAGAGTGGCCTATTAGTGTAATCCATGTATTCTGGTTATCCATCTGATCTGGTTAGTGTTCTATTAGTGTACTTCTAAGTTTTGTTGTTTGAGTTGTTTTTGTACCGATAGTTGAGGTATCAGTTTATGTCTGTGGATAGTTTTTCAGTGGTGTCATGTGTGTTATTTCGAGGATGAAATCCTTCTTTCAGTGGGAAAGAAATGTGAGGCCTGGAAGATGAGTTCAAGGTAATTAAGTTCGATTAATCAGTTTAGAGTGGATTAGACCGTGCGTGAGCTATATTGTTTGCTTGAGCACTGATATGATCTTTTGAAGCATGCTGATATGATGGAACAGTGTCGAAATGGATCGAGCGTGCTGATCTGATCGAGCTCCATGAGGCCGATCGAGTTGTGTGCTGATCGAGCTAACCTAATCTGGTGCGAGCTGAGCTGGTCTGATAGTTATGTACTGTTGAGTAGCGCGTACTGGTTTGAGTAGTGAGAGTTGATCTGATGCCTCAACTGGATAGTGTAGCATGTTGATATTACCCGTGTTGTTTGAGTAGCCCTAAGCTGATCTGAGGGTCCCATGCTGATATGTTGACCCTGAGCTGATTTTGTGTTGCGCATTGGACATCTCGAGCTGGTATCAGCTTAGAGACCTGAGCTGGTAGGTGATTATTGTAGATCAGATCGGGAGAACTTAGGTTATACACTAATTTTTGACCAAGTGTTAGCCATTTTTTTGCCCACAAGATATTTCGTATACTCTTGAGAGCCCGAGCTGGTATCCCTTCGTGAAGCCCTTGTCACTGTCACCCGACCCTTATCTTTTCCGATAGCCGATGATAGACGGCTCAGCTTGGAGCAAGGTTGGTATGGAATCCTCTCTCCGAACCCGTCTTTTACCTACCAATCTCGAGACCGATGGCTGGCTGGAGAAGGGAATGCGACGCTAGTCGAGGCGAGCTGTTCTTTGTATTTTTCGATTGTTCAGCTCTTCGGTTCAGGTCACCGTGAGTTTTCAGGGAGTTCTGTAGTCTATGGTGTAGCTTCTCGGCCTGCTAGAGACTCATGTGGTTTCTGGCGTGATTTCTCCACCCTGTTGGCTGTAGTACTAGCCTGTGCACGATCTGTTGAGTGGTTAGGACGCTATGTTCTAGCCGTATAGCTAAGCATGAGGTATTTGGTAAGAGATGGTATGGATTGGAACTGGTATTTACAACTTTCTTAGAGTATTATGTGCCATGTGTTGAATTTATGCTGTTGCTTGTACTGTATTGGCTTGTGATTGCATATATGCATATATACATGTCATAGCATCTAGCATATGCACATGTATTGGGCCTTGAGTTCTATTCTCAGCTGTTGCATTCATATTTGTCTTGAGTTGTTCACTCGGGGAGTGAATTTGTGTTTCATACTCCCGATGAGAGCTTTGAGGACGCACCGGGTTGCTCCCGTCCCCTCAATTTGCTGTTCCTGGGTAGGTGTTGGCGGGTGGTTGTAGTGCACATTTTTTGTCGTCGCGGTTGGACAGGTAGCTCCCGTCACTCTCTACGATGAACACGCCTATTTTCCATTAGGAATGCCCGTCCCGATTCCTGATGATGTATCCACATGTTGATTTTGCCACATGTTGATGCTGACAATTTCGTTTGGACTCTGATTTTGGTACCCGATGTTTCTTGTCACCTGACATTGCATTGCTTAGCACGTTACATATATCATACGCACTTCACTTGCTGTTTTACTTTGTTATCCATAATGAGATTTGACCACTTTTTCCTTTGGGGTTGTTTTGATCGTGTTGTTACCATTACAGGTTATCCAGGTACTTCAGCTGGGCAGGAGGTGCGTTAGCTAGTGGAGCCCCTTTGGAGTTGATTGAGTGTCCCAGTTATATATATATATATATAGCGTCCGTTTATTACCAGGGGATGCTCTGAATAGTTGTTGTATTTGACTTGACGTTGTTATTATTGGATTTTATATACATGTTTTGTTGACTGAGAGATTGGATGTTGTTTATCATTTGGCTTTTTGCATATCTTGTGAGCAGGTTAGCTCTGTATATGATTGTAAACAGTTTTAAGTGCAGTAGTATCTCTATTTTGAATATTCGAATATTTTTACTTGCTATTTTTGTACCAGGCCGAAAGAAAAATTTAACCTGATTTTAAGCGTCCACATTAATCGTTAATTATGTGCTTAATATGTAATCATGAGAACCTGATCTAACACTTGTCTAGTGTCTTGTGGGGAATATCTTTATGCAAATTATCCAGGTTTTTTTATCTTCAGTTGTCCACTCAAACTTGGGTTTCTCTATATAATGTGGAGCATCTGCAGTCACTACGGTAGCGGTGTTGGCTTTGAGAATCTTAATGCCCACTATAATGATGAACCGCATATCATTATCTTGTACAGTCAAATGTGTCTGCATACGAATTTTCCTATCATCAATAATCCTCTTTTGAGAACATAGGAATTTTATTAAAAGAGGCCACAAAAAAGATGTTTTGAAATCGAGTCTTGGTCAGGACAGAAATCACCTAGCTCTAATACATGGATCGAAAATAGAGTTTAGAGAAAGTGAATAAACTCTGTAAAATTTCTTTTGAAAAAAATTTCGGTTGAGGCAAGCTAAGTACCAGCTAAGCTTATGTCTCAAACCGAGCTGATATCTCGAGCTACAATAATATTGTACGTAAAACAGCTCAATCTATCAGTGAACTAAAATACTGTAAATAATAGATTGAAACAAGATATTCGTTTTTTAAAATTCAAAGTCTAAGTTTCTAAGTCACCACTTCTTCCAAGCTGGAAAGATTTCACAAGAAGACTTTGATTTGATTACATGCTTTAACAAAACCCACTTAGTTCAGCACTCTACCGCACTAAACTCATAGTACTCTTTCTCTGAACAGAACTGTGACGCCCACGCTCATGGGTGTCAACGGATTTTAATAAAAAGAAATAAAAGAGGAAAAAAAGGACTGAAATGAAATATTGTAAGCTGTATTCCTTACTACATAAAAAAAAATCGAGACACAACATCATTTGGCGCCAACTATAAACAGCCAAGACAGATTCGAATAACAGATTTGATATAAAATGCAAAGTGCGATATTACAACATTTGAAATTCTATATGAATTCAATCATTGTTGTAATGGATCTAATACAGATTTGTTCAAAAGATCAAAAACAACAACAGCTGCACGGAAAACATCGGCCATTGATAAACACAATCACCACAACTGGTTCAGCTCCAGTCACCCGTCTGCCCCAGATCCGTCTCACCTGCACCATTAAAAGCTAATGAGCCTAGGGGCTCAGCAAGTAAAACCAGAGAATAACAAATTCACTTAATGCAGGCAAACATCTCATATCTGAACGTAACCTAGTTTAAAGGAAGACATTAACTCAAAACATCTTTCGTAAAACAGATTCGGGTCGTAACCCAGATCTCATCATTATTTCCTTGTGATTTATGGCTTAGAAGCTCTCCTTATGTCCGTTGGCACTTGATCAAGTTACTTCTGATTTCAGTCTTTATGGCATGAAGCCCTATATGAAGGGGCAACCGACACGCTCGACGACTGCTCAACCTTCCTTTATGAAGGGGCAACTGACATCTGGACATCTGCTCACCCTCCATTGTGACCGTCTGTTATCTACGCCATAAATCCTTAAAACTAAACATTTATTCCTTTAAACTCATATCTGATTGAAAATAGATTTCAACTTCATTGGGGTTCACTACATTTGAAACTCGTTTCTCTTTAAAATCTCACTGAGTATCCGATTTGACTACTGGGGACTTATCGCTGAAGTGAAAATCATATTTGACTATCAAGATAGCATTCGGATGCAAAACAGATCTTAGTCGTAGAAACATATTCGACTATAGGGTGTACATTGCTGGCGTAAAACATATTTGACCTAGGAACGCTATCGCTGGCAGGGAAATTCAGATGTGACCATGGAAACGCTATCGCTAACGGGTAAAACAGATTCCACTGAAAATATATATCGCTCTTTAAAGAAACAAATTTGGCTAGCGAAATGACACCGCTGACGTATAAATCAGATTTAACTAGAGAAATAGTGTTTAAGAGAGAAACATATTCGACATCCGTAAGGCAGACTCGATATGGAATTTCAGACTCGAAGATAGGATCTGGTTACTAACATAGGAAAACCGACTTGGCTATGTATCTTAGTGCTGCAATATCTCGACGACACCCAAGATACCAGCTCTGCCTATCTAACCGGAACTAAATCCCGATCGGACCAGCATCGTCGATTACTTGGAGTCAAGCCAGACGTCTCCTTCACCAAGAAGAACTTCATAATCATTCAACGAACTAGAATCTGAATGCTCAATGTTTTTAAAACAACATCAACATCTGCGCTAAAACAAAATGGAATTATTTTAAAACAGAAAATGCTCTAAAACAAACTGGAATTATTTTAAAACACAAAACGACGATGAACCCGATATTTCATTTTTATAAACATGCTGGAACATTGCTATATCTTTATCATAAGCAGTCAAGCAAACAGAACTGAGGGAAAACAATATATGCTTTAAAATGGTGTAGCAAAGATCAGCTTTTACTTGCCTTAACACTGGATACAGGGCGGCAGTTGGTTTCTGCAGAATTCCTTCTCAAGCACCACGACAAGATTCAGAGAGTTTTGAGAGAATGGAAGATTTTCTTTCACAAATGAAAGTGAATTCTAACTTCACGTAAACAATCATATAAAAGAGCATGATTGTCATTAGGTGAAAACACTCGAGTAGGCATGTGATTCCTTCCAACTATTTGTCCTTTTTGAAAGATTTGTAAAAAGCTCCCATCTACTGTTTTAAATTTAAGAATTACCAAAGGATTTTTGAAGAGGACAATTTGTTAAATTTGAAAGCATTTTGAACAAAATTTGAAATCTGCTCGTGCCTTGTGCTTGAGACAAAATCTGCCTAGAGACCTTTCGCGTCGTGTCACAAGTCTGAAATCTGAAATCAGCCTTTTAAACAATTAAAATAAACTTAAAGCTGAAATCTGAACATAGAAATATCAATATGACCCTTAAACTTAAAAAGGGTTAAAATTACGGTCCTATGGATTTTGGGGCGCTACAACTCTATCCTCCTTATTGATATTTCGTCCTCGAAATTTAGCTTACCAAACAAATCTGGGCAAAGACTATACATATCAGCATCGGTCTCCCATGTAGCTTCTCGTTCTGTTTGGTTAGACCATTGTACCTTAATCATAAGAATACTATGGTTCCTTAACTTCTTAATCTCTCGAAAAAGAATTCTCTCGGGTCTCTCTTCGTAACTCAGATCTGGTGCTAACTGAATTGGCTCATGGTTCAATACATGCGACGGATTGGGAATATACTTCCTCAAAGCTGATACGTGAAAAATACTATGCACTGCGGACAGATGCGGGGGCAATGCTAAACGATAAGCTAACGTTCCTACTCGTTCCAAAATCTCATAAGGTCTAATATATCTGGGACTCAGCTTTCCCTTCTTCCCGAAACGCATCACTCCTTTCATAGTATCTACTCTCAAAAACACATGCTCACCTACTTCAAAACTCAACTCTCGACGTCTATGGTCTGCATAACTCTTCTGTATGCTCTGAGCAGCTCTCATCCGCTCTCTAATCTTTCTAACAGCCGCAGCTGTTAGCTCTACCACATCTGGTCCTAATCCAGCTCGCTCTCCTACCTCATCCCAGTGAATAGGTGTTCTACATTTGCGACCGTAGAGAGCTTCGTATGGGGCCATCTGGATAGAGGATTGGAAACTGTTGTTATACGCAAATTCCACCAACGGCAGCTTCAAATCCCAGCTCTCAGAAAAATCCACAATACAAGCTCTGAGTAGATCTTCTAAAATGAATCACCCTTTCAGATTGACCATCAGTCTGCGGGTGAAATGCTGTGCTAAAAGTCAACTTTGTACCCAATGCTTTATGCAAGCTCTTCCAGAAAGCTGATGTAAACTTTGGATCTCTATCAGATACTATCGAAACGGGAACACCATGCAGCCTCACTATTTCCTTCACATGCAGATCTTCATATTTGCTCACATCGTATGTTGTCTTAAATGGTAAGAAGTGAGCTGACTTAGTGAGTCTGTCTACTACAACCCAAATGGAATTATATCATTGAACAGTCCTGGGTAATCCAACCACAAAATCCATAGCTATACACTCCCATTTTCATTCTGGAATAGGCAGGGGCTTCAACATTCCTGCTGGTCTTTGGTGTTCAGCTTTCACCAATTGGCACGTCAAACATTCAGAAACAAATCTGGATATATCCCTTTTCATTCCCGGCCACCAATACAACTTCTGGAGATCCTTATACATCTTAGTACTCCCCAGATGCACAGAGTATGGGGCTGTATGGGCCTCTTCCATCAGATCTGATCTCAAGGTGTCTACTTGGGGTACCCAGATCCTGTCATGGAATCTGACTACTCCTCCTTCTGAAAAGTAGAGGTTGCTACCTCTTTCTTTATCTTGCTTAACCCACTTTTGAAGATGCTCATCTTTCAGTTGTCCTTCTCGGATCTGATCTATCATATTTGATTGTATGGTGAGTTCTGCCAGAATCACAGTGCTGCAACTGGGTACCAATTCTATTCCAAATTTCTCAATATCGCGCGCCAAGGGTCTCTGGACACTGAGTTGGGCTAATCCAACAGATTTCCTACTTAGAGCATCCGCTACTACATTGGACTCTCATGGGTGATAGCTGATTGTACAATCGTAATCCTTTACCAGCTCTAGCCATCTCCTCTGCCTCATATTAAGTTCCTTCTGGGTGAAAAAGTATTTGAGGCTCTTATGACCTGTGAATATCTCGCACTTCTCCCCATAAAGGTAATGCCTCCAGATCTTCAAGGTAAAGACTACAGCCGCCAATTCTAAGTCATTGGTGGGATAATTCTTCTCATGATCCTTAAGTTGTCTGGAGGCATAAGAAATTACTCTACGGTCCTGCATCAGTACAGCACCTAAACCCAACTTGGACGCATCTGTGTAAATCACAAACTTCCCTTGATTAGATGGCATGGTTAGCACGAGGGCTTCTATTAACGCTTGCTTCAACTTGTCGAAACTGAGTTCGCATTCTAGAGTCCAATCATACTTAACCTGCTTTATTGTTAGCGAGGTCAAGGGGACGACTATCTTCGAAAATCCTTGGATGAACCGCCTATAGTATCCGACTAAACCCAAGAAACTCCTTACTTCTAAAACAGATTTGGGCACTGGCCACTCATGAACAGCTTCCGCCTTAGCTGGGTCTACCTCCAATCCATCCTTAGATATAATGTGACCTAATAACGCAACTTTCTCCAGCCAAAAGTCACACTTACTAAACTTGGCAAACAATCGCTTATTCTTCAAAACCTGAAGCACCGTCCTCAGATGGTCGGCATGCTCAGATCTGTTCTTAGAGTACACTAAGATATCTTCTGTGAACACTACTACGAACAGATCTAAAAATGGTTGAAAAACTCTATTCATCAGGTCCATAAAATCTGAGGGTGCATTATTAAGTCCAAAGGGCATTACTAGAAACTTATAGTGACCATAGCGGGTTCTGAAAGTCGTCTTATAGATGTCTACTGGCTTAATCTTCAACTGATGGTATCCAGATCTCAAGTCGATCTTAGAAAAGACTATCGATCCGTTAAGCTGGTCAAAAAGATCCTCAATCCTAGGAAGGGGATATTTATTCTTAATGGTCAAATTATTCAGCTCTCGGTAATCTATACATAACCTCAACTCCCATCTTTCTTCTTAACAAAAAGGACAGGGGCTCCCCAGGGTGACGTACTCGGTCTAATAAATCCCTTATCTAACAAATCTTGGATCTGCTCTTTCAATTCCTTCATCTCGGATGGAGCTAGGCGATAGGGTGGTTTAGATATCGGTGCTGCTCCTGGTACTATGTCAATTGCGAATTCTAGCTCTCTATCTGGTGGTAGTCCATGGATATCTTCTGGGAAAACCTCTGGAAATTCACTTACCACCTCCACATCTGAAATTTGTGGCTTGTTAATCGTAGTTAAGGATGTTAGGCTTGCTAAGAATCCTATCCATCCTTTCCTCAAACATCCTTGAGCCTTAAGAGATGATATAATGCGCGGAGTCCTCCAAATCTGATTGGCCTCAAACGTAAACGGGTTTCCTCTGGGTGGGTTAACCACTACTGTTCGGAACTTAATGTCAATCACCACTCCATACTTGTTCAACCAGTCCATTCCCAAAATCATGTCAAACTTGGGCATTAGTAGCACAATCAAATCTGCGGTAATCAATCGCCCTTGAAGCCTAAGTTCTAAATCTCGAAACAGATCGTAGGATATTAACTCTTCTCCTGAGGGTACCGTCACAAAAGCCTATAGTTACTTGGCCGGGTCTGATGGGCAACTTCTTAGCGAACTTGGCTGCTATAAAAGAATGGGTAGCTCCTGAATCTATCAAAGCTATGGAGGGCATACCAGCAATCAAGATCTTACCCGTAACCACTGTTGAATCTGGGTTGGCCTGCTCAGCTGTCATCACTAAAGCTCTACTGGTCACCAGCTACTTAGTCTTTGGGCAATTCTTAATCATATGCCCTGGCAAAACACATCTGAAACAGACGTTCTGGCCAAGTCTGCATGGACCGGGGTGAGTTTTCTGGCACTTGGGACACACGGGTCTGATGTTTCTAGCAGGAACTGCACTAATAGGTTGGATCGGTAGGGGCTTCTGCTCTTGAGGCCTCTGCTGATTCTTATTCTGCTTCTTAAACGTTATCTGATCCTTCTGCTGAAAGGCCTGCCTCTTCTGCTACCTTTCTTCTTCCACATCTTTCCAGTCTCTCTCAATACGCAGGGCTCTATCAACTGCTTCTCTGTAAGTCTTAGTCACAGATAGCCTAACATTCATCTTGAACATAGGCTTTAACCCTTCCACAAAATGACTCAGCTTCTCTTCTGGGTCATTACCAATGAGAGGTACAAAATAACAACCTCATTCAAACATCCGCACATACTCCTGTACAGTCATAATTCCCTGTTTCAAAGTTAGAAATTCCCTCTTCAACTCAGACCTCTTGTCTGCTGTGAAGTATGGTTCAAAGAATACTCGCTTAAAATCTCCACAAGTCAGATTTGCTAAGTCCACCGATAGCTTAGCTCCTTCCCACCAGATCATAGCGTCATCCCTCAACATATAGATAGCGCACCTGGGCCTATCCAAATCTGGCATCTGGAGGTACTCAAAGATAACCTCCATCGTATTTATCCAGCTTTCAGCAACCAAGGGATCTGTAGTACCATTAAACTCCTTTGGCTTCTGTCTTTGGAACTTATCTTGAGGATCATCGTGGCTCGGTCCTCTACTGTTGGACGATTGGCCATTGCCTCTGCCAGACTGTTCTACCAACAGCCTTAGGAGTTGGGTAATGCTAGCATTACTGTCTAAATCGGGTTCTTCTAAGGAAGTGTTTCTTCTACCTCTTCCTCTGCCAGACATCTTAATCTGTAGCCCGAAATCCACCACAGATGATTATCAGAACATGCTAAAATTTAAAAGACAAATGCTCTGAAACATAAAGTAAAACTCACAGCTCTGGAGAAACGGTCGACAAAATCTGTCCCAATCGAAAGTGCGTGTGTTTATCTCAGGACCATGCTCTGATACCAAGTTGTGACGCCCACGCCCATGGGTGTCAATGGATTTTAACAAAAAGTAATAAAAGAGGAAAATAAGGACTGAAATGAAATATTGTAAGCTGTATGGTGTCAATGGATTTTATAAAAGAATAAAAGGGGAAATAAGGACTGAAATGAAATATTGTAAGCTGTATTCCTTACGACATAAAAAAATTCGAGACACAACATCAATTGGCGCCAACTATAAACTGCCAAGACAGATTCGAATAACAGATTTGATATAAAATACAAAGTGCGATATTACAACATTTGAAATTCTATATGAATTCAATCATTGTTGTAATGGATCTAATACAGATTTGTTCAAAAGATAAAAAACAACAACAGATGCGTGGAAAACATCGGCCATTGATAAACACAATCACCACAGCTGGTTCAGCTCCCACCGCCCGTCTGCCCAGATCTGTCTCACCTGCACCATTTAAAAGCTAATGAGCCTAGGGGCTCAGCAAGTAAAACCAGAGAATAACAAATTCACTTAATGCAGGCAAATATCTCATATCTGAACGTAACTTAGTTTAAAGGAAGGCATTTAACTCAAAACATCTTTCTTAAAATAGATTCGGATCGTAACCCAGATCTCATCATATTTACTTGTGATTTATGGCTTAGAAGCTCTCCTTAGGTCCGTTGGCACTTGATCAAGTTACTTCTGAATTCAGTCTTTATGGCATGAAGCCCTATATGAAGGGGCAACCGACACGCTCGACGACTGCTCACCCTTCCTTTATGAAGGGGCAACTGACATCTGGACAGCTGCTCACCTTTCCGTTGTGACCGTCTATTATCTATGCCATAAATATTTAAAACTAAACATTTCTTCCTTTAACTCATATCTGATTGAACACAGATTTGAACTTCATCGGGGTTCACTACATTTGAAACTCGTTTCTCTTTAAAATCTCACTGAGCATCAGATTTGACTACTGGGGACTTATCGCTGAAGTGAAAATCAGATTTGACTATCAAGATATCATTCGGATGCAAAACAGATCTTAGTCGTAGAAACAGATTCGACTATAAGGTGTACATTGCTGGCGTGAAAACAGATTTGACTCTAGAAATGCTATCGCTGGCAGGGAAATTCAGATGTGACCATGGAAACGCTATTGCTAACGGATAAAATAGATTCCACTGAAAAGATATATCGCTCTTTAAAGAAACAAATTTGGCTAGCGAAATGACACTGCTGAAGTGTAAATCAGATTTAACTAGAGAAACAGTGTTTAAGAGCGAAACAGATTCGACATCCGTAAGGCAGACTTGATATGGAATTTCAGACTCGAAGATAGGATCTAGTTACTAACATAGGAAAACCGATTTGGCTATGTATCTTAGTGCTGCAATATCTCGACGACACCCAAGATACCAGCTCTGTCTATCTAACCGGAACTAAATCCCGATCGGACCAGCATCGCCGATTACTTGGAGTCAAGCTAGACATCGCCTTCACCAAGAAGAACTTCATAATCATTCAAGGAACTAGAATATGAATGCTCAATGTTTTTAAAACAAGATCAACATCTGCGCTAAAACAAACTGGAATTATTTTAAAATAGAAAACGACGAACCCGATCTTTCATTTTTATAAACATGCTGGAACATTGCTATATCTTTATCATAAGCAGGCAAGCAAACAGAACTGAGGAAAAACAATATATGCTTTAAAATGGTGTAGCAAAGATCATCTTTTGCTTGCCTTAACACTGGATACACGGCGGCATTTCGTTCCTGCAAAATTCCTTCTCAAGCACCACGACAAGCTTCAGAGAGTTTTGAGAGAATGGAATATTTTCTTTTACAAATGAATGTGAATTCTAACTTCACGTAAACAATCATATAAAAGAGCATGATTGTCATTAGGTGAAAACACTCGAGTAGGCATGTGATTCCTACCAACTATTTGTCCTTTTTGAAAGATTTGTAAAAATCTCCCATCTATTGTTTTAAATTTAAGAATTTACCAAAGGATTTTTGAAGAGGACAATTTGTTAAATTTGAAAGCATTTTGAACGAAATCTGAAATCTGCTCGTGCCTTGTGCTTGAGACAAAATCTGCATGGAAACCTTCGGCGTCGTGTCTCAAGTCTGAAATTTGAAACCAACCTTTTAAACAATTAAAATAAACTTAAAGCTGAAATCTGAACATAGAAATATCAATATGACCCTTAAAATTAAAAGGGTTAAAATTGCGGTCCTATGGATTTTGGGGTGCTACAAGAACAAACTCTGTTAGTTTACAAATAAGACTCAAGAAAACTAATGTTTCTATATAAGCTAACGCTGAGCTGAATAACTACACATTGGGTGTATAAGAGAGAGTTCGAGTGATTGAACACTTGACTAAATCTTGTGTCAAATTGTATCCGTAACTTCAATCATCAAAACTCTAAATATTATAGGTTTGAGATCCAACGATAATAAATATGAAAGGTACTCTCAGTTGTTGAATACTCGTACATTTACTTGAGCATGTAATGTGTATTTAACGCAGTCTTTGTTATAGTAAATTTATAAGTTTTGGTGAAGACAATAAAAGAGATTAATCAGATCAGAAATGGATCGACCGGATCAATACATAGTATACGATATTGATTTTAGAATCCAGATCGGAGCTAAGATGGACAGAGATAAGCTGGTTAAGTTCAAACCAGTTTAGAAACTTTAGACGTTAGCTAAGATAGTTACGGTCATACCAGCTCAGAGACTTAGAGACTAGAGCAGTTCAGTTAAGCTGGTTAAAAGTCAAATCAGCTCGGAAGAACATAACTATAAATGAGAAAACCCAAAAATTCAGCTCTCGGAAATACAGCCGAAAAAAAGACTCAGATCTGGGACAGTCAACCGTCAACTCAGATTTGGGACGGTCAACGGTCAACTCAGATCTGGGATGGTCAACAGTCAACTCAGATCTAGGACGGTCAACAGTTAACTCAGATCTGAGACGGTCAACTCAGCTTTGACTTTTCAACTCAGCTTTGACTGATCAACTCAGCTTTGAAAAAGTCAACTCAGCTAACGAATTTCAGCAAGCTGCTACACGCGTTACAAACCAGATTATATCTGGAAATTCAATCCTAACTGTCGAATTAAAGAGATTAATGGTCAATTAAACCGTACAATTCAATGCCTATACTAATTCTCTTGTAACAGCCAGTTTAATGGCCATTAAATCTGGAATTCAAGTCTTTAACTACTGACCTTTTGACTCCCATTTCTACACCTATATATACACCTTGCTGCGACCGGTTTTAGCCACACTCCCTGAAAATTCTCAGTAAAATATCAGTAAGCTTCCACGTTGAAATCCTGCACAAGTTGTATCAGATTTCTATACCAGACAAGAACTTCAACAGACTGTAAGTGGGCTTTTGTTATATATATTCGTTTCAAATATTATATGATATTCATGCTAAGTTCTATTCTGAATTATCATTCGAGCTTTCATTTCGTGTCAAGTTTATTCTATGATCTATGCCCTGCTTTAATACTGATGTTTCTATCGTAATATGGGTCTACGGGATATTACGCACTCTGAGTTACAAGGTATAACTATGGCCTCGACCCCTTAGAGGAGTATAAATTAGGGACTGATCAGTAAACCATAGAAACGAAGTAAAATCAGTGCTACCTGGTATGTTGTGTTCTGTTCTGAATCTGTATATGTATATTTTGTTATGCTAGAATGGTCTCCCCCACTTGCTGAGTGTTTCCCCCAAACACTCACCCCTTACTTCTACCACTCAGATAAAGCTGAAGAACAGATTGAAGAAGAAGAACATGAGATGTTCTGGGGCTGGTGAAGACTTAGTATCATTTAATGTAATTTTTTCTTCCATGATTTCTTTTGCAGTTGTAAAGACTATTATTTTTGATTATGTAAAAGACTGGTTTGAGCTGTACTATGAGGCTTAATATTTTACAATTTTATAATTGTTTAATATTACCGATGAGTCTCGGTGTCGGGGCGTGATATTTTAGTGGTATCAGAGCTCACCAGGTTCATAACCCGGATGGGAAACCAAGTATGAGATTTGGCAAGGTTCGAGACGAACTTGCAGATTTTCGCATGAGACCAGTGGTACCCCCCTCCAAAATGGTCCAAGAGTACAACTCACGACAATGTCATGACATAGGCCGCTTTTTGGCCAAATTCCTTCGTTTAGGCCTCCGAAATCGTGTTTTTGCCGTTTATGGAAAGATTTGAAAATTCGATAACTTATTGTGCGGAACTCCGATTTCAGTTCTGTCAACTGTTATGTAATCCCTATGACTAGAACTCACAGTTTATGGAATAATCTCACAACTTTCTATTTTTGGAATTTTTTTTTCCGATTTTAGGAAATGGCCCCCTCAGTCCCCCGTACCCGTGCTGCTGCTGCCCTTCGTATGAAGCAAATAGCCCTTGACAACCAAAGCCGCATGATTAGAGGTCTTACAACCAAATTGGCAACCAAGAGATAAGAGTCAGCTGCTACCAAGGAAGGATTGGAAACTAAGGTGTTCAGCCTGGAAAGAAACTTACAAATCCAGAGATGTGATAACCATACTCTACGAAATACGGTGACCCTGTGCCACAAAGACTTCGATCGCTGTATCTCTCAGCCGTTTGAAGCTAAGAAATAGCATAAGACTAACCAAGTAGCGTTAGAAGCCTCGCACAAGACCATTGCCGGACTTACTGAAATAGGCCATTTGTTAAGATAAATTTATAAGTTTTGGTGATAACGAAAACAAGGCTAGAACTGAAAATAAGCTTAAGATATTAATATTAAGTGTTCGCAGAAGAAGAAAAAGTATTTCAGATCTGGACTGTTAGTATTCGGGAAAAGCATTCATCAGATTTGAAGGTCTAGAACTGAAAATAAGCTTAAGATATTAATATTAAGTGTTCGCAGAAGAAGAAAAAGTATTTCAGATCTGGACTGTTAGTATTCGGGAAAAGCATTCATCAGATTTGAGTTAACAGGATAAGTTATCAGATCAGAGTATGGCGAAGAATATTCAACGGGAAATTTCAGATCTCAGTATTTAAGATTGTAAATTCAGATCAGAGTATTTCAGATTTGAATATTCGAGTTATTTGAGAAATCGGGTCAAGTATGTCAGTTATCGGGTTAAGGACTTCAGATTAAAGGGTATCAGATTTGATCCAGAAGCTAAGGTAGCAGATTCAGTTTTATTGGTTCAGAAGATATATTTCAGATCCGAACTTATCAGATAAGAACAGATTCAGTTTTGAGCAAAATATTTTCAGAGTACTTTATTTGTCAGATTACGGGAATGAATTTCAGATCTCACAGAGTTGCTAGTTAAAGAATTGAAAAAGGGGGAAAGTTCAGATCTCAGTATGACTGTTATAAGATGATTTTAGATCTGACAGAGAGTGTTGATTTAAAGGAAATTTTCGAAAAAGGGAAAAAGAGCAGATTTCAGATTTCAGAGTTAAAACAGTTGCTAGCGTCGAATTTCTTCACATGTTATCAAATGATTATTTGAAAGCAATCAACAGTCACGATTTATGCAGATAAAGCCTGTTAGACAATTTGAATTGAAGAGACAAGATCAGAGCTACTTTGAGTAGAGTTGCACAATACGCAGAGTTGGTACAACCAATGTTTATCCTCTTTGGTATATAAGTCAACTCAGCTCTGACAAGCGCAGAAAACCTTTTGCATAACATTAATGGAGCATTTAATGCTGTGATACGATGAAGATATGCAAATATGGTTTGTGTCTACTGGCTAATTAATGACCGTTGAATATGGGAGAGTATAAATAGCTGGAGAATTCAAACAGAGAAGCTCTCGGTGTTTTTGAAACTCTCTCGGCCATTACCAACTTACTCTCGCTCACTCTCTGTGAGTGCAAAACTTTATCTGGGAATATTCAAGCGATTCAAAATTATCTTATTAGATAAATCTTCGAGATATCTTCTGGTTTACTTTTGTAAACATGTTTCATTGTATAGAAACCAGAAGATTACAGTACTCAATATATCGTGTTCATTGTACATTCAGATTTGAGTCTGTAACGAACGTGATTTTTGAAGCAATTCGAAAATTACGATTGTTTGTAACTTAGCAGTGCATCTGCATTGTAGAAGTTGCTAGGAGTTCACTTGGAGCGAGGCTCAGTGATCGGGTGTAGACAGAAGGGCTGTGTTCACCAAATCTTCTAGTGGAACCTTCTTGAAAATGAAGAAGGGGAGACGTAGGATTTTAAGATCCGAACTTCCAGAAACAAATTCTGAACCTTGCACTTTTAATTATTGCATTGTTTTTAATTTACACAACTCTTCACTGTTTAATCGACTTCGTTCCGCACAATATTTGTTAGTCGAGAAAACAGCTTTAGACTAGGAGCCTCAGATATGGTCACTCAGATCTGAGTTAAGCAAAGGCTTGTAAAACTATTTTAAGGTTTCGGAATATCAAAAATCGACAGGAGTTCATTCAACCCCCCCCCCTTCTGAACTCCTAAACCTAATTTAACTATATTTTCTATTTCATTGATCCTATCAATTGGTATCAGAGCCTGTGTATATCAGTTATTGAACAATATTATCTTTGCGCTTATATAATTTGAAAAATATCGTCTTCTCACAACAAAATTCCTATGTTTTCCAAGGAGGAGTACGATGACTGGAAGACAAGAATGCAAGCGCATTTGGCTGCTCAAGACGATGACATGTAGTCCATCATCACTGATGGTCCCATGAAGATTATGAAGGCCAATACAGCAATAGCGATAACTGATGGCGCACCTCAGTGGATTGAAAAGAACATATTTGAGTATAAAACTGAGGATAAGAAGAAAGCCAACTTGGACAACGTAGCCAGGGATATTCTATACAAGACGCTGGACAAGAATATGTTTAGAAAAATCAAGACCCGTGCTACAGCAAAGGAGATATGGGAAAAGTTGACACAGATCTGCAAAGGCAATGACGAAACCAAGGAGAACAAGTTTACTGTTGCACAACAGAAGTATGAGTCGATTAAGATGCGTGAAGGCGAGACCATGGTGGAGCTTGATGAAAGATTCAGTTTTGTGGTGATAGAGCTGACCAGTCTTGGAAAAGAGTATAGCAACAGAGAGTTGGCTCTCAAGGTGATGAGAGCACTGCCGAGAGAATGAGATGTTAAGACAATGGAGATGAGGGAGTCCAAAGATCTGAACAAGCTTGAGCTGCATGATCTGTTTGCTAATCTGAAAGCCTACGAGTTTGAGCTGGAAACCAGATCAGAGGCTGGACCATCGACATCACAACCGACAAAATCTCTTGCAGCAACTAATTCAGAACAGTGCTCTCCAAGCACTAGCAAGTCTGCCGAACAACTGAGCAACGACTCCATGTCCCTCTTTGTCAAGAAGTTTGGGAAATTCATGAGAAAATCCTATAACCCTTCTTTTAATTATAGCAATGTTCATAAATCTGATAAGGTTATTACTGATCAAATTTGCTATAATTGTGGTCGACCAGGGCACTTTGCAGCAGATTGCAACAGGCCAAAGAAAGAGGATAGATCTAAGAGAGATGAGAAGAGGACCACAGAAAGATCCAAAGAGAGATCAACAGAAAGAAGAAAGACCAGATCTGATAAGAGGCCCAATCGAAAGAATGATCGTAAAGTGCTTGTTGCAGAAGAGAGCAACAAGAACTGGGCAGATTCAGATTCGGAGACTACCTCAAGCAGCTCTTCTAGTGATAGTGAATAAGAAGAAGTTCATTTCCTGATGGCAAACCAAACTACAGAAGATGAGGTATTCGATTTTTCCAATAATGAATTTACACGAGAGGACCTTATCAATGCACTAAATGAAATGGTCCATGAGTACCGTAAGCTATCTAAAACATTCAAGGAAGTCAAAGCTGAAAACAATGGTCTGAAAAATAGTTCAGTTGAATCAAGCGCTGCTCAGCTTGAGGATACTGACAGTTTAAAGACAGAGTTGAGTAAGCTGATGATTGAGAATGAATCCTTGAGAAATAAGTCTTCTGAGCTCACATCTGAAAACGAGAGATTAAATCATGTGATGAGCCCCTGGACAAAGTCTTCTGTTTCCTTTGGAAAGCTGCATGAGACCCAAAAGCCACTGAATGATAAAACTGGCTTAGGTTTCAGCGTTGGAGAAAGCAGCTCTGGGGAAACCAATACCCAGTCAGATCATCATAATGGCAAGTTCAAGAAAATGAACTTTGTCAAAGCCAGTGTGACACATGACACCTATGAGTCGGTGAAGTACGATGATCAGATTTCACCAAAGCTGACTATAAGAGTAAAGCTGGTATGGTTATACCAGGCCTGAGAACAACAAGCCCAGCTGGCTAAAGAACAGACTTGATAAAGATAAAGCGAAAGCTGGATCTAAATCGTCTGTTACGAACCAGCGAAGACATGGTTCGACGAAGGCTAAATCTGTATGGATAAGTTCAGCCCCAGCGAGGTCTGCTAAGCCAAAGATCAACAGGTCTCACAATGTTTTTGCACAAACCGTAGAAGATATCCATAATGGGAAAACTGTCAAAGTAATTCAAGTATGGGTCCCAAAAGGGGTAATCCGATCTGGACCCAAGTAAAATTTGGTACCAAAATTTTATTTTCATGATTGCAGGACAACAGGTACAAAGCTGTAGAAGATTCTAGCATTTGGTATCTGGACAGCGGATGTGCGAGGCACATGACAGGAAATCCAAAGCTGCTATCAGATTTGACACCGCATAAAGGAGCTAAGATTGTGTTTGGTGATAACTCACACGGTAACACTGTGGGTAAGGATAAGCTTACCCATGGTAACATTTAAATATCTGATGTTTTACTCGTTGAGAATTTGTGTTATAATTTAATTAGTATAAGTCAACTATGTGACAATGGTTACATAGTTAACTTTCAAAAGCACACATGCATAGTTCAGAACTATGATGGTCTGACAGTGTTGGTAGGAAACAGATCGGGGAATACCTACATTGTCAACTGGTCAGATCAGATGAGGTCTGAACATATTTTCCTAGCATCTGACTCTTCCAAGAGCTGGCTGTGGCACCAGAGAATGAATCATCTCAATTTCAAAACACTTGCCAAATTGAGTAAGCTTGAATTGGTTTCTGGTATGGCCAAAATAAATTTTTCAAAGAACAAGATTTGTGCAGCATGTCAGCTGGGAAAACAAATTCGATCTACTTTTAAAAATAAAAACGGTCTTCGTTCTTTCCGAAGGTTAGAGCTTTTACATATGGATCTTTTTGATCCCATACGCGTAACAAGCTTAGGAGGAACAAATTACACCCTTATCGTTGTTGATGATTTTACAAAATTTACATGGGTGCTGTTTTTAAAATCTAAAGACCAAACCGCTGACCATCTAATTAAGCTTTTAAAACGTTTGCAAAATGACAAATCTTGTACTGTCAACCGGATAAGATCTGATAGAGGAACTGAGTTTTTAAATTATAAGCTATCATCTTATCTGGAAGACATTGGAATTAAGCATGAGATTTCAGAAGCTGGAACTCCTCAGTAGAACAGGTTAGCTGAGAGGAGAAATCGAACTTTAAAAGAAACTGCTCGATCTATGATTGCTTATTCCGGTATTTCACAAAAATTCTGGACAGAAGCAGTTAACACGGCTTGCTATACTCAAAACATATCTATGATAAATAAGAACCATGGTGTTACCCCATATGAGATCTGAAGTGGCAAGAAACCTGATATATCATATTTCAGGATGTTTGGGTGTATATGTTTCATTCACAATAACGGTAAAAAGCACCTAACAGCTTTCGATGCCAAATCTGATGGAGGTCTATTTCTCGGATATTCAGCTGTGAGCAAAGCCTACAGAGTGTTCAACAACAGGAGCCTTACTGTTGAAGAATCAGCTCACGTTGTGTTCGACGAGACCATCTTTCGATCAAATTCAGCTGCGAGCTTACATGACTTGTAACGCCCCAAAAATCCATAGGACCACATTTATGCATTTTACTAATCTTTTGGGCCATTTTGGCAATTTTAAATGTTATGTATCTGCTGAATTGTTGATATCAGCAGGTAAGATGCGCTGCGGCTGGTTCCAACAGGTGACTCCAAGGAGCGATGCATGAGCTGGATTTTAAATCGATTGGAAAATGTTTTAAGGAGGTGAAATGCTTTCTTTAAGAGAAGGTTTGGTGTTTTACAAATTAAAATGATATGAAGAGAATTTTACTAAATTTTAAAAGTGTGTCATGCTTAATTTCTCAAGTAGCTTGCCATTAATCCCTTTCATATAAAAACCTGTTTCCAAAGTAAAATTTTCATCATTTGCAAAGAAAAGTTTTAAAGTGTTCTTCAAAGAAATTCCAGAAGAGTTCGTGCGTTGTTCAAAGGGAGGATTTCTACAGGAATTAGCTGTTGTCGTAAAGTTTTGATTAAGGCAAGTAAAAGCTGATCCTTTGCTACACCATTTGAAGCATATATTGTGTTTTTATGGATCTGCTTGCCTGTATGTTACTGATATATTTAAAGTTCATGTTTGAAATGATTTAGACATGATAAGGAAAGAAATATGGGTTCGAAAATGTTGTTTTGATGTTTATGATGCTTCCAGTTTGATTTCCAGAAAGTTTATGAAGTTTTAAAGGTACTGAGGATTCGAATACATTTCAAGAAATGTTATGAATGTTCTTCTCGAAATAGCAGTGATATCAGAATTTGATAACTGTGTAATCGGTAGTTGTTGGTTGAATCATTGGTATGGTTTGATAGGCAACGACTGATGGCATAAGTTGTTGTTTTGATATTACGAATGTCGATTTATGTTCCAGCAGCTGTATCTACTTGTTAAGATTCAGCAGCTGCATTGTTATAACGTTTACGAATGTTCTTCCTGTAGTTGTAATGTCGAAATTTGATGATTTTGTAATCAGTAGTTGCTAGTTGAATCAGTATAAAGTCTGGTTTAATAGGCGACGGCTGGTAGCGAAATCATTGTTTAGATATTGCAAGCGTCTTCATAAAATCAGCAGATGCACTGTTCATCAGCAGATGCGTCTTTCCTTGTTAATATCAGCAGTAGTTCTCCTTTGATTAGGAATCAGCAGCTGCATTGTGATTTTAAATTCAGCAGCTGTATTTTCCTTAGTTAGAATCCAGCAGTTGCATTGTCTACATAAAATCAGCAGATGCACTGTTCATCAGCAGATGCATTCCATAGTGATAATTCAGCAGTTGCTTTACTCATTTTTCAAGTACTGTTCATTTCAGCTGGTACAAGTCTTGCGACTGGTACTATTCATTTATATACACGTGTTAGCGCTTTTTCTTGCAGCTGATCGATTAGCGTATTTCTTGCGACTGATTGACGCGCTAACGACGTCGTTCCTTTAAGTCATAGTAAGATCAGCAGGTAGTCTTGTTATTCCATCTGCTGATCACTCCAACGAAATCGTTTTACTTTATACTTATTTAAAAGACCTCGTGACTGGATTCTTGTCTTGCGACTGGTTCCTATTTGTTGCGACTGGTTCTGTTCATTCAGCAGGTATTAGTCTTGCGACTGGTACTGTTCCTTTGCGACTGGTTTTCTTTCAACCAGTTCCATTTTAACGATATGTTTCCAAAGTCGAAATCGATACTCAGTAAAGTTTTAAAATGGGAAGCGAATGTTTAAAATGATGGAACCCGATGATTTACATGAATGTTTAAAGAAAGGATTGTTAAGGAACAAAAGATGTTTTAGATTATGGCATAGATAGTTACGGTCACCAAGGAGAAGGGTGAGCAGTTGTTTAGATGTCGACTGCCCTTTCATATGAGCTATATGCTAAACTGATATCGGGAGTCATTTTGATCAAAGTGCAAATTGGACCACATAGAACTTATATGCCATGATCAACTGAAAATGATATTGAACTTACTGAGAAGCTGGGCTATCATCCCCTGTTTCTGTCATTGAATGTTTATTGAAATGTTTATGAAAATGAATTTGTATATTGAAGTTCCTTAACATATGAATTGTACAGATGTCTGCCTGCGTTTTATGAAATTGTTACTACTCAGATTTTACTTGCTGAGCCTTTAGGCTCACTAGCTTTTCAAAATGGTGCAGGTACGACAACTGGTGGAGGAACAGCAGGTGAAACTTGAAAACCAGCAGATGGGTGGCGTTGTGTTTATCCAAGGCCTACATTTTTCCGTGTCTAAGTTGTATCATTTTGAATAGATTGTACTGTATTAGATCAGTAGCAACGGTTGTATATTTACTTAGAATAGCAGCTGTTGTAATCGCAATTGTAAGTTATCAATACAAACTGTTTTCCGCAAATGTTTTTAGCAGTTAGCGCGCAACTTAAGTACCTGCTGATCCTTGAGCTCGTCGTTTGTTTTGTTTCTTTCAAGTTATAGGAAATACAGCCTATAGCGAATTATCATTTAGCCCTTCTTTTATTCGAAATTTTTTATTACCCAATTCTCGTGACCCCGTTGGGTTCGGGCGTCACAACATGGTATCAGAGCAACGTTCCTGAGATAAACACACGCACCATCAGCTGGATCAATGTTCATCGTCTGTTCTTCTAAGTTGTGTGTTTATTTTCAGAGCATTGTCTTTAAAATTATTTAGCATGTTCTGATTTATGCATGTGGTGGATTATGGGCTATAGAATATAGAATGTCAGGAAGAGGACGAGGAAGAACGAGAAGCAGTATTCCTCTAGAAGAAACAGAGAGTGATAACAATGCTAACATCACTCAATTGTTAAGAATGCTGGTAGAACAAAATAACAACAGAGGAAATGGTCAATCTTCCAGCAGCAGGGGACCAAGTAACGATGATCCCCAAGAGAAATTTAGACGTCAGAAGCCTAAGGAATTTAGTGGAACTACTGATCCACTAATTGCTGAGAGTTGGATTAAATCCATGGAGGTTATTTTCGAGTACCTCCAACTGTCTGATTTAGATAGGCCAAGGTGCGCTATCTACATGCTAAGGGAAGATGCAATGATTTGGTGGGAAGGAGTCAAGATGTCTGTGGATCTGCTGAATCTCACCTGGGCAGATTTTAAGCGAGTATTCTATGAGCAATACTTCACAGCGGGAAAAAGATCTGAGTTGAAGAGGGAATTTTTGACCCTCGAGCAAGGGAGTTCACCCGTACAGGAGTATGTGCGGACGTTTGAAAGAGGGTGCTATTTCGTGCCACTGATAGGAAGTGACCCAGAAGAAAAATTGAGTCACTTCGTAGAAGGGTTGAAACCAATGTTTAAAATGAATGTGAGGCTGTCAGTGCCAAGAACTTACAGGGAAGCAGTGGATAGAGCCCTACAAATTGAAAGAGATTGGAAAGATCTTGATGAAGAAAGGCAACGAAAGAGACAAGCCTTTCAGCAGAAGGATCAAAGTCCATTTAAGAAACAGAACAAGAACCAGCAGAGGCCTCAGGAGCAAAAGCCTCTACAAATACAACCTATAAGCTCCGTTCCTGCTGGTAATAATAGGCCATTGTGTCCTAAATGTCAAAAGCCTCATTTGGGACAATGCAGACTTGGACAAAACGTCTGCTACAAGTGTGGAATGCCTGGACATATTTTGAAAAATTGTCCAAAGTCTAAGAATTTTTGGTTATGCCTTTTGGACTTACAAATGCTCCATCAGCATTTATGGATTTAATGAATAGGGTCTTTCAACCATATCTAGATCAGTTTGTAGTTGTATTCATTGATGATATCTTATTTTATTCTAAGACCTAGCAGGACCATGTTCAACATTTAAGAATCGTGCTCCAGATTTTAAAAGACAAGCAGTTGTTTGCTAAATTCAGCAAGTGTGATTTCTGGATGGAGAAAGTATCGTTCTTAGGCCATATAATCTCTAAGGATGGTATAGAAGTTGACCCTGCTAAAGTTGAAGCGGTTCGCGACTGGCCAGCACCAAAGAATGTGGCAGAGATAAGGAGTTTCTTGGGTTTAGCTGGATATTATCAGCGGTTTATCCAATGATTCTCAAAGATTGCTGTTCCTCTGACTACTTTAACAAGGAAGCAAGTGAAGTATAATTGGACATAAGAGTGTCAAACCAGTTTTGACAAATTGAATCAAGCGCTGATTGAAGCACCTGTGCTGACAATGCCAACTGATGAGGGAAAATTTGTAATATACACTGATGCGTCTAAGTTGGGATTAGGAGCTGTTCTGATGCAGGATCGTAAAGTTATTTCATACGCATCTAGACAGCTGAAGGATCATGAGAAAAATTATCCAACGCATGATTTGGAGTTAGCAGCTGTTGTCTTTGCCCTTAAGATATGGAGGCATTATCTCTATGGGGAGAAGTGTGAGATCTTTACAGATCATAAAAGTTTGAAGTACTTCTTTACCTAGAAAGAATTGAATATGAGGCAGAGGCGATGGTTGGAGCTGGTTAAAGATTATGATTGCACGATCAGTTATCACCCAGGAAAAGCAAACGTGGTAGCTGATGAATTAAGTAGAAAATCAGCAGGATTGGCGCAACTGACTGTCCAGCAGTCGTTGGTAAATGAAATTGAAAGGTTTGGACTTGAAATAGTGTCCAGCAGCAGCAGTAATATGATTTTAGCAGACCTCTCTGTAAGATCTAATTTGTTAAATCAAATTCGAGAGGGTCAGCAGCAAGATCAGCAGTTGAAGAAATGGGTTCAGCAGGATAGAGAAAGAGGCAGCAGCCTCTATTTTTCAGAGGATGGAATTGTTAGGTACTTGGGCAGAATATGGGTGCCTCAAGTAGATGATTTAAGAGCTGAACTTTTAAAAGAAGCTCATACAGCTCCGTATTCAGTGCATCCAGGAAGTACGAAAATGTATAAGGACCTCCAGCAGTTGTATTGGTGGCCCGGTATGAAAAGGGATGTGGCTAGATTTGTAGCTGAATGTTTAACGTGTCAGCTGGTGAAGGCTGAACATCAGCGACCAGCAGGATTGTTGAAGCCACTGCCGATTCCAGAATGGAAGTGGGAAAAGCATAGCAATGGATTTTGTAACTGGTTTACCAAGAACAGTACAAGGATATAACTCCATATGGGTTATAATTGATAGGCTCACTAAGTCTGCTCATTTCTTACCAGTTAAAACAACATATGAGGTGAGCAGGTACGCTGAATTGTATGTTAAAGAAATAGTGAGACTACATGGTGTTCCAATTTCCATTGTATCAGATAGAGATCCCAAGTTTACATCAGCATTTTGGAAAAGTCTACATAAAGCTATGGGTACAAAACTGACGTTCAGCACTGCGTTTCACCCACAAACTGATGGACAATCGGAAAGGGTGATTCAAATTTTAGAAGATTTGCTCAGAGCATGTATTGTAGATTTTTCAGCAGGTTGGGATGCAAGTTTGCCACTGATAGAGTTTGCCTACAATAACAGTTTCCAAGCTTCGAATCAGATGGCTCCATATGAAGCTTTGTATGGCAGAAAGTGTAGAACACCTCTTCACTGGGATGAAGTTGGTGAAAGAGCTGGTTTGGGACCAGATGTTGTGGAGCAAACAGCAGCAGCTGTTAGAAGAATAAGAGAAAGAAAGAAAACAGCTCAAAGTCGGAAGAAGAGTTATGCAGACAATCGAAGAAGGGAGCTGAATTTTGTTATAGGTGATCGAGTATTTTTGAGAGTAGCTCCAATGAAAGGAGTTATGCGTTTTGGGAAGAAAGGAAAGTTGAGTCCAAGGTATATTGGACCCTTCGAGATATTAGAGAAGGTAGGAACGCTTGCCTATCGATTAGCGCTGCCTCCCCAAATGTCAGCAGTGCACAATGTTTTTCATATATCAGCTTTGAGGAAGTATATTCCCCATCCTTACATGTGCTGAGTTATGAGCCAATTCATTTAGCGCCAGATTTAAGCTACGAAGAGCGACCAGAAAGAATTCTCCTCCGAGAAGTTAGAAGATTAAGAAACCGTAGCATTCCTATGGTTAAGATACAATGGTCCAACCAGTCGGAGCGAGAAGCAACATGGGAAACAGAAGCTGATATGCTAAGTCTTTACCCGTATTTATTTGGTACGTAAATTTCGAGGACGAAATTTCAATAAGGAGGGTAGAGTTGTAACGCCCCAAAAATCCATAGGACCACATTTATGCATTTTACTAATCTTTTGGGCCATTTATTTGGGCCATAATTTTAAATGTTATGTATCTGCTGAATTGTTGATATCAGCAGGTAAGATGCGCTGCGGCTGGTTCTAGCAGGTGACTCCACTCCACGATGCACGAGCTGATTTATAAATCGATTGGAAAATGTTTTAA
>KQ986826.1:14418-77725 GCA_001598015.1 Dorcoceras hygrometricum
TCGGTAAAGGTGATGAAGTATGTGTGACCGTGTTTAGTACCAATACTAAACGGGCCGCACACATCAGTATGGATCAAATCCAATAGGTCTTGGGCACGTTCACCCTTGCCCTTGAAGGGTTGCTTGGTCATCTTTCCTTTCAGACAGGATTCACAAGTCGGTAGGGAGTTGATGTCTGACATATCAAACAAGTCACTCCTAACTAACTTGTTCATCCTACTTAGGGAAAAGTGACCTAGCCTAGCGTGCCAAAGTTGTGCTGGGTTCAAGTTATCGTGTTTTCGTTTAATCGTTGTTGTATGTGCTTCTACATCGCGAGTTGGAACGTCTTTTAATTTTAAGGTGTATAAATCGTTTTCGCGTTCCCCAATTCCAATTAAACATTCATTCTTGTAAATATTGCAAATCGAATTAGCAAACATACAAGAATATCCATCTCTATCAAGCATAGGAATAGAAATAATGTTTTTAATCAATTCAGGAACAAATAAAACGTCTCGTAACAACAACTTAAAATTTGAAGACAGAAATAAATGAACATCTCCTATAGCTATAGCAGCAACCCTTGCTCCATTGTCAAGCCTCAAGTGGGTCTCACCCTCTCTAAGACGTCGACTTCTTTTTAGCACCTGCAAATCATTGCAGATATAAGATCCACATCCGGTATCAAGTACCCAAGAATTTGAATTTAGAGACATATTTATTTCAATATAGAACATACCTTTTGCAGTTCGCAACTGCTCGAGGTACTCCTTGCAGTTCCTCCTCCAATGCCCAGCCTTGTGGCAGTGGTGGCAAACGTCCTCGCTCTTGTTTGGCTTAGAAGCCTTTGCCTTCGGCTTCTTGGCAGAATTTTCCTCCTTTGCAGGAGCAGAACGCTTCTTGCTCTTGCGTCTGGGCCCCTTCTTTGTAGAGGAAGAAGAACCCAGAAGGAGGACTGGTTTGTCCTTCTTTATAGTCCCCTCGAGCACTACAAGCATGTTCACCACCTCTTCAAGGGTGGCTTCCAGCTTGTTCATGTTGAAGTTGACCACAAAGGGGTCAAATGCAGCGGGTAGTGAGAGGAGAAGTACATCCACCGACAGCTCGTGTGGAAGCACGATATCAAGGCCCGACAGCTTTTCAACGAGCCCAATCATACGAACCCCATGCTCGCGGACCGGAGTCCCATCGCGCATGCGGCTCGTCATCAGCTCCTTGACGGCCGTGAACCTCTCATGTCGAGAGTTCTCCCCGTACAGTTTCTTGAGATGAAAAAGTATGGCAGAGGCATACTTTGTCTTCTCAAAGCGCCGTTGCATTTCATTGGACATCGATGCCATCACATAGCATCGAGCTTTAACCTCATCGTCACGCCATTGGTTAAGCATAATCAGCTCCTCAGGGCTGATATCGGCAGGGGTTTCCTCCGGAGGAGACTTCTCTATCGTATAGAGGAGCTTCTCCGAAGCCAAAACAAGATTAAGGTTGCGGAGCCAGTCTTGGTAGTTCAGACCGGTGACCTGTTGCTATCCAGTATAGCAGCGAGCGGGTTTTTCATCGAAACCATTTTATATAGCAGTTATACTGAAAAGAAAACAGACATGCATTACTAACTATATATAAAATATACGCTAAGACATAAAACATGGTCATTAAGTTTTATGAATTATCCTCCCACTATTTTAACGATTTCACCACCCTCTAATGAAATCGAGAAAACATGTTTCTTTAGTGGGTACACGGAGCCCAATCAAGCGATCATGGACCCGAATAATATCAGCCATCCATGATCCCCAAAAGTTAGTTTCCGATTGCAGCCAGTGCAACCTCCATGTATTCACCTCACGTCCAGTAAGGGCCCAATAATATGACGCCGTTTACTATCACGTGTCAAGATTGACCCATCAATGTTGAGTCGTGAAGGACAGTCCCCTTAACGTCCCCAATAATATGAGCAAACGTTAAAGGGAGTTCCAATCGACTCACAACAGTTGTCAATGGCGTGGACAGCTTTCCGGCATACATGACCCCCTCAATAATATGAGCCGGGCCATGTATACGGGTAGCATCGACGTACACCCATTGTTGATGGAAGGTAGGGTTAATTTAAACAATTTTAAATACCCTTTAGTTTATCGAATAAACATTTTATCTTGATATAAGTTTTAAATCAAATTTAAAACGAGGGTTTTTATTTTGAAAAACATTTTGGTCTCATGCATATTTAAATCTAATTTAAAACATGCAAACTTGCGGATTCATTTAATCTATATATCAAATATATAAATAACATTGGGATGATCGATCGCGAGAGCTATGCGGTCCGTGGTTTCCAGCCACGGACCTGGGTCCAATCCTAGGGGTAATGCAATATGCAATGCAATCCTATTACAAAGCTTTCCGGTTTTATAGATCTTCGGTCTTCAATATCTTGATCGTCATCGTCCACCGTCTTCGGATGTCCTCCCACTAAATCTAGTAATTTACATTTAAATTTACTATGACAAATAAGGGATACATTTATCAAGGGGTGGGAACGGGCCACAAACAGGCCCACTTTAAATGATAATCAAAATATATTATAAAACCGAAATCATTCAAAACCTATTGCATACACCTAACACATTGAGCACGGCTCTCGATCACCCTAATCATGCAATTAATCTAATTAACATGCATAGATTAAATAATCTAATTATTTATCGTAAAATCATATTCTAATTACGAAATCGTATTTTATAATAAAATCGTATTTTGCCGATAAAAACAAATTTTAATCAACAAAATCATATTTCATTATAAAATCATATTTCATAATTAAAATCACATTTTACTAATTTTAATTGTATCAAATTGGGCTTAAAACAATTCTAGGCCCAAAAACTTCAAATTTCAAAATCAATCAAAATCGGGCCCGATATCGCATACCGGCCCGAAAACTTCACGGACTGCCCGGGACAGGCCCAAACCAAACCCTAGAAGAAATCAGACCAGCCGTCACGACATCGTCGGAGACTCACCGGAGAGGCGGCCGGCCGCCGGCGCCACCACCACGAAGATCGCGGCGGCAGCGCACGACGCCGCGCGCAACGTCGCGCGGCCAGCACGCATCATGCGCAACCAGCGCGCCGCAGACGTCCGGCCAGCAAGAGCCACGAGCGGCAACAATCGCCCTGCCCAGCACGCAGCGGCGCCCCCACCGTCGCGCAACATCTCGGCCAGCATCGCACAGGACGCGCGACCAGCGCGCGCGACGACATCCGGCCACGACTCGCAGCAGCGGCGCGAGGCGGCGCGCACGTCTCGGCCATCCGTAGCGCAATCGCCCGGCCACCTCGCTCGTGTCGCACGGCCAGCGCACGACATGAGATCGTCCATCGCGCGGTCGCGTGCGCTGTAGCGCGCGCGC
The DNA here is from genome assembly GCA_001598015.1 of Dorcoceras hygrometricum. Lineage (NCBI taxonomy): Eukaryota > Viridiplantae > Streptophyta > Magnoliopsida > Lamiales > Gesneriaceae > Dorcoceras > Dorcoceras hygrometricum. Next base: position 17,810 of record KQ986826.1, read on the forward strand.
GACGTGGTGGTCGTCGCCGCGCAAGGCGGCGGCCCGGTGACTTGCTTCTCTGATTTTCGTTTCCGATCGATTCCAAATCTGAAATTCAATGTTAGATACAATTATGGCAATTTCATATTGATCAGATCCGAAAAACCTTGGCTCTGATACCACTGTTGGGGATCCGGATCCGCCCCTCGGCGAGGCAGCGAAAGAATAGAAAACAGGTGCCGGGAGACGATCAATACGAAAAATACAATAACAAACTATGACATTCATAGGATGTTTAGGTGACTACCTTGCTGGCACTTGTGCCTGGCTCCAACCGTAGTTACAATAACGTCGGCTATTCTCGGTAGATTGCGGTAGATATCGCCAATCCGGTCCATGACCAGAAACGAGACTCCTCGTCAGCCTGCACTAGAAGGACTGACGAGATCAGCACGAACGGATTCTCCTCGTCGAATTGGCCGGAAACGATTTTCCAGCGAAGACGGGCGGCGGCGGCGGCACACGGCGGCGGCGACGGCGGCTTGAGAGAGGAGGGAGAGCGGCGGCAATGCTAGGTTTAGGGTTAGGTTTAGAGTGTTAAGTATTGTTGAAGTCTAGTCTTAACTCTATATTAAATAGAATTAAAGATGGACTTGGACCGGCCCAACGGGCCCGGGTCCAAATGACGATATCCATCGCTGCGACTTCATCGTAACTCCGATCGCCGATCAGATCGGACCGATCGACTCAGTTTCCAAAATTGAATGTTATGATATGAAAAACAATTTTTCAGATCATCCAACCCTAAATTGCAAAATGACTGTTTTGCCCCTCAACAGCGGGAAACCCCGGTTTGACCCCTGTTGACTTTTAGGAAGTCGCACTCCCCAATATCCTCTTCTCGTGCTCAACACATTGAGCTGAGTATCCGTGCGGGAATCTCGAATCCAGTACTTGTGTGACCCTCAATGGTTCAGTGATACAGCTATCCGTGGGCCCACAACCATTGCGGCTCCGGAATCACAATTCCGGACTTGCCCATCGGATCATGGTAAAGCGTCTAGCAACATCGCCCCATGATCCCCTAGGTATCACTGATAGTGCCTGAAAGAACCAGTTGGTCGTGGTTAGCGTACAGTACGGTCCTTTCAATCCATATATCCCGATCAGATCAACGACCATTGGTAAATCGAGAGTCGCTATAGATCCGATAGCTATGCATACATCTTGGAGATCGAATAGTGACATCCGCGAGTGTAACTAGGTAAACACATTTACCTAAAACACTTCTAGTACTCTGGCCAGAGATTTATACACTATTATCCCCTCAGATAACATAGGATATCCACGCATGTATGCGAGCGGTGAATCCTCGACAACGATGCATCGACTCCTACATGCATCGGGGTCTCACCCAATCCCGACGCCTTATGATCCCAAGTGAGTCGGCAAACGGGTCAAAGTGAGACGCCTATCATATAGAGTCTCAATGACGTTTCGAGTCGTGAGGACTAATCAGTACAACCAAGACCTCGGACTTATCCACTCGACAAATGGAAACCACTTGGAAAGTTCGAACGAGGGTAGTTCGATAGATCACTAGGTCACTATCTATCTGCATGCTCAGAACATCACAATGTTCCCTACCAATGAAACATGGTACTTCGCATCGCAGATACTAGTCTCTAACTCGGGCGGCCTTATCCTCATTTTGACGGCCCAATCGACTAGAAACATGTTCAGAATACACAGCGACTATTAGATGTGTTTCATGATAGCCGTCATACCCACTATCACATCTAACATACGCTTTAGTGCATTCTAGGTCTTTACTCAACGCAATTGTAAATCATTACACACATAATGAAAGTAAAGAACGCCATATAAAAGAATGCGAATATCATATATAAAGACTGTTTCGTACAAGAGTCTATAAACCCACACGCCACAAGTTGGCTAGTTGGGCATCTACTCTAACAGAGAGAACCGAGAACAGATCTGGATTGGAATTATACCAAGCGGAAGTATCCAAAACTGAACTCTAATTTTAAAACGAAGCTAAACAGATTTTAAATATGATGCAATGCGTGTATGCGGAAAGCGTAAAGAAATTATTCAGCTGTTTGTTTCTGTAAGTTCGGATATAACATCCTACATCTCCCCTTCTTCCTTCTTCAGGAGGGTTCCAATAGAAGACTTTGATATTTACAACCTCTGTAAGCACCCTATCACTGAGCCACGCTCCAAGTGAACTCCTAGCACCACAACTGCACATCAGCTTTCAGCCGTGTGTCTAACTTAACAGGAACTTGTTTAATGTATCTGTTCAAAGACTACAATTGTAACGCCCCAAAATCCATAGGACCACATGTTTGAATCTTATTTATTTCAAAGGTCAAAATGGCAATTTAAATGTTAGCATAAGCTATATTATGAAAGCTGATTTTATTAATTTCAGAAGTGAGGCACAACGCAGCAAGTTCCAGTAGATGTCACTCCAAGCGCAATCCACGAGCAGCTTTTAGAGAGCACCGAGAACAGATCTGATCAGACAAAAATGATGTGCAATACCTCAATGTTCTTGAACGTAAATAAAGAGAGCACCGAGAACAGATCTGGATTGGCATTATACCAAGCGGAAGTATCCAAAACTGAACTCTAATTTTAAAACGAAGCTAAACAGATTTTAAATATGATGCAATGCGTGTATGCGGAAAGCGTAAAGAAATTATTCAGCTGTTTGTTTCTGGAAGTTCGGATATAACATCCTACATCTCCCCTTCTTCCTTCTTCAGGAAGGTTCCAATAGAAGACTTTGATGTTTACAACCTCTGTAAGCACCCTATCACTGAGCCATGCTCCAAGTGAACTCCTAGCACCACAACTGCACATCAGCTTTCAGCCGTGTGTCTAACTTAACAGGAACTTGTTTAATGTCTCTGTTCAAAGACTACAATTGTAACGCCCCAAAATCCATGGGACCACATGTTTGAATCTTATTTATTTCAAAGGTCAAAATGGCAATTTAAATGTTAGCATAAGCTATATTATGAAAGCTGATTTTATTAATTTCAGAAGTGAGGAACAACGCAGAAAGTTCCAGTAGATGTCTGTGAGGATTGAGAATTTAGATTTGTGATTAATTGATTTGATTTGGGATTAATTACGTAAATTTTGAGGTTCCTGCTGATTTCGCACGTTGCGTAAAGTTTTGGATTAAATCGTAGCGAATTTTGGTGCAAAGCTGCTAACAGCACGCTACTGTAGCGGAGTCAACGCAGGTCAACCTTACTGTAGCTCGCTGCTGGTGGATTTGGAATCAGCAGAGGTGATGTAAGCGTAACGCAAAGAGATCTGCTGGTTTTAGTTCGAGTTGAAGTTGCTGCTGGCAGATGTTGCGCTTAGCGTGAGATTGAATGAGGAAGTGACACGTATTAGTCAACATTTTGGAGTGTTGACTATTGGATTCAGCAGTTGCGCTAGTGGAGGACGATCAGCAGATGGGTTGAGGAATCAGTTGCAAGAGCTGTTAATAGATATGATGACGTAGGCGTGACGTATTCATTTTTGCTGGCATTAGATTGCGTTGTGATGGTTGCTGCTGACCAGCAGGCGCGCAAATACTATAATGTTGAGAAGTGACGTCGTTTGGATTAGTTGATGCGTCGACGTTTTGAGTAATTTCACGCGACCAGCAGATGGATTGTTTGGAGAGAGAGCTGTTACCAGCTTTTGGTCTTTGTGCTTGCGAGAGCTGTTGTCAGCTGGTGTATCGCTACGGCGTCGTTTTGATAAGTTGGAACGGTGTCGTTTTGGAGTGTTTCTTGCGATTGCTTTTTGGTCGCTGCTGCTGAAATTAACGAAAGGAAAAGAGGGCTGCTGCTGATAGACTTCTGCTGGTCACTTCGATTGATTTTAATGAATCAGCAGGCGAGGCTTTAAGAGGTATTTATAGAAGTGTTGATCGACACTTAGAATTATTTTGAGCCAGATATTCCTTATCTCCTCTTTTCCAAACCCTCGTAATAGCTACTGTTCATCGTTACCTTTCATCGCCATTTTTCCGACGATTCCAGCCTCTGTTTTTGAAGATTTGAGTGGCGCTGGACTCCCTTAACTTAGCTCTTTCGTTTGCTGCCCATTTCGAACCTAGTTTCAGAGCGAGCGTAGAAGCACGAAGCTGCTGGAGTTCGAAGCTTTTTAAGAGAAGTCTGTGCGTGCGTTCTTCTGCTAGCGTGAGCTTTTGGGTGAGCATTTCTAGTAGATTTGAGCTCTGTTTTTGTAGCTAATGCCTGCATAGAAGTATAGGAATCGAATTAGACTTCTGGCCGTAGGATTAGCGTGTCTATGATTAGAATTGAGCTTTGATATTGGCTATGTTGTGATAGATTTAAGCTTCCAGGAAGTTCCTGTCGCGTGATCTTGAATCAGGAGAAATCTGTTAGGTAAATTGAAGAAGAAAGGTACGATTGGAGCAGCCCTTAGCAGCTTGAGCGTGAACATGTCTATGTTTTGATGTTGTGAACTGCTGTTATGTGGCTTACGTGAATTTATATGATGGAATTGATTGAGTTATGTTTTGCTTCACGTATTATAAATTGTATGCATCTAGCATGGATATTGAATGGCATTCATGCATACATCTTGAGCCTGATTTATAGATTTGATTTGATAACCTGATTGGGTGCCACATTGTGACTGGCCGACTGTTGGGTCGTGCCCGAAAAGTCCAACGCTATCGTCGGAGCGGTGACTACCGGATACGAGTGTCTACCGCCGAGCTGTGATGGGTGACGGGCCCCAATGTTCACGGACCGATGATTTCCCGGTTGATAGACCGTGGTATAGAGGCGACTTGATATGATTGCCGGTTGATGCACCGGCCTAGCTGACCAATTTCCTTTGACAGCCTCATGCATTCATAGCATCGATTTATAGTATGTTGCATGTTTATCTGCTTTGATAGCTCTTCTTACTGAGGCTTGACCTTGTACTTGTTTCCTGCTTTTGTCTTGTTTGGGTCTGCGTTGCCCATTTGCAGGAACTTCAGGTAACCAAGCTGGACTGAGTGGAAGTTCAGCTGGTCGATCCCCGCGTCCCTGAGTCCCAATCTATATATGATATGTATTGAACCGGGGGGGATGTCCCGTGTTATCATGTATTGGGGATCTGTATTTGATTGGATATTTTGTTGCTACTTGTTGCATTTGAGTTTGAGTCAACTCATATTTGAGTATTGAATATATGATTTGAAGTTCAGGCCCATTGTATTTCGAAAACATTTTAAGCCCTAATTTTAGCTTCCGTGTTTATGCGCTTATTTTGTGTTAATTGTTAGTAATTAGCACGGGGCCTGACATTTTTGGTATCAGAGCTTAGACTGGGATAAGCTCGATTTATTTTGATCACACTCGAGTCTAGGCACAGAGTTTTGATTTGATTTTGACTGCCTCTGTGACTTATGGGATCTATTATCTGTCTTGTTATTCTATCTGCTGTGAGATCTTACCTCTAGGCTTGTTTAGATGCCGCCGAGACGAGGAGGAGGTAGGAGGACTAGACGTTCCATGGAGAAATCTAGAGCAGGTAGTGATGATGACGCTCGAGTTGAGGACGTCACTAGGCAGATAGGTGGAATGGAGTTGGTCTTAGCCCGATTCCAGCGAACGAACCCACCGACGTTGGCCGGTAATGAGGGTGGTGCTAGGGCGGAGGCGTGGCTTGTTCAGATGGAAGAGTTATTTGATACCTTGGAGTACGCTTTGGAAAAGAGACTGAAGTTGGCAGTGCTGCAGTTGCGAGATGATGCGCAGTGCTGGTGGAGGAGTACTTCTAGGATGCTTCGAGATAGTGGGACGATGCTCACTTGGGATGCTTTCTGTGAGGCTTTTCGACGCGAATACACTCCAGAGTCCTATTTCTCTAGCCGAGAGCGTGAGTTTGATAATTTGAAGCAGGGTGATATGCGTGTGGCCGAGTATGCGAGGCGGTTTTCTGCGATTCTAGTGTACATGCCAGCTGTGGCGAACCAAGAGCGAACGAAGAGGAACAAGTTCTTGAAGGGCTTGAGACCTGACCTTTACCGGATGGTGCTGTCTGGGTCCCCGGCGACCTTTATGGAAGCTGTGAACAACGCGGTTGATATCGAGGAGGTTTGATGGATCCTGAGGCTCCGATACATCAGACGTCTGGACGTGCTTCTCAGCCAGCTCAGGCGGTGTCGCAGTCTTATCAGTCTCCTCAGGGGTCACAGCAGTCGAGTCGCCAGCAGTTCAGACCTCGAGGGAATCAATTCAAGAAGAAGGGCCATTCGAGTTCTTCTGGTTCCGTGAGCTCTGGTTCTGGCAGTGGTTCTGGTAGCGGTTCTGGAGGCGGATTCTGTAGTCAGTGCGGAGGGAGCCATGAGACTTCGTAGTGTCGAGGAGTCCGAGGACTCTGCCATCTTTGTGGGCAGCCGGGACATTTTGCTAGAGCGTGTCCTTCGATTCGAGGGCGGTCTACTGGTCAGTCGCAGCAGGGTTCCGCTAGTGGTTCTTCTCAGCGACAGCAACCTTTCGCTCAGTCCCAGCGATCTGGTTTCCAGCCTCGTGAGCCGTCACGTTTTGGAGGACCTTCCCGACCCCCGTTTCAGATTCCCCAACAGGCGCAGGCGAACTCCTTGATGGGAGATCAGGCTGAGGAGACTCCGGGCATGGTGATTAGAGGTACATGCTCTATTTATGATTATCCTGCGAGAGTTTTGTTTGACACTGGTGCATCACACTCCTTCATATCTGAGATGTTTGTGTTTGAGCGTGGGTTGAGTTCTTCCCCACTGTGTGATGTTGTTTCTGTGTCTACTCCTGCTGGTGTGGATCTGTGGTCCCGAGAGGTAGTGGTAGATTGGAAAAAGAAAGATGGCACGATGAGGATGTGTGTGGACTTCAGACAGTTGAATAAGGCCACGGTGAAGAACAAGTATCCTCTGCCGAGGATTGATGACTTGTTCGATCAGTTGCAGGGATCGGTGGTTTACTCGAAGATTGACTTGCGCTCTGGTTATCACCAGTTGCGAATTAGAGACGCTGATGTAGCAAAGACAGCCTTTCGGACTCGATATGGGCATTTTGAGTTTCTTGTCATGCCGTTTAGGTTGACGAATGCCCCCGCTGTCTTTATGGATTTGATGAATCGCGTCTTCAGTGAGTATATCGATCGGTTCGTAATCGTCTTCATAGATGAAATCTTGGTGTACTCGAGGAGCCAGAGAGAGCACAAGGAGCATTTGAGACTTGTATTGCAGAGATTGAGAGACTCGCAGCTCTATTCCAAATTCAGCAAGTGCGAGTTTTGGCTCGACAGGATTATCTTTTTGGGTCACGTGATTTCAGCACAAGGGATTTCTGTAGATCCGAGCAAGGTCGAAGCAGTGCTTAACTGGGAGAGACCTCGAAACATTTCAGAGATCCGTAGTTTCTTGGGATTGGCCGGCTACTATAGGCGTTTTATTGAGAAGTTTTCTTCGATAGCCAGGCCTATGACGCAGTTGACTCAGAAAGATAAGAGATTTGTATGGACTGATGAGTGCGAGTACAGGTTTCAGACACTGAAGGAGAAGTTGACTACTGCTCCTGTCTTGGCCCTACCGTCTGGATCTGGAGGATTTGTTGTGTGCTCTGATACTTCTCTGAATGGTTTAGGGTGTGTTCTGATGCAGAACGGGTACGTGATTGCATATGCGTCTCGACAGCTGAAGCCTCACGAGACGAGGTACCCGGTTCATGATTTGGAGTTGGCTGCAATAGTGTTTGCCTTGAAGATTTGGCGGCATTATCTCTATGGTGAAGAATTTGTGGTGTACACCGACCACAAGAGCCTGAAATATATCTTCACGCAGTCAGATTTGAACATGAGGCAACGACGCGACCCAGCCTGATATGTTAGCATCCTTGAGTATTTCGAAAGTTCATGAGGAGTTGAGTACTTTTGGTTGGCGATTCCAGCCGGGTGATCAGTATTTCTTTGTTTCTTCTCTTCAGGTGGAACCGCAGATTGTGATGAACATCAGGGAGGCGCAGAGGACCGACCCCTATATCCATGAGTTGAGGATTAAGGCGCAGTCAGGTCAGTCTGATGATTTCTCTGTTGCTTCTGATGGATGTTTGAGGTTCAGAGGGAGATTAGTAGTTCCGAACCTGATTGATTTGAAGGAGACCCTCATGAATGAAGCACATTGTATTCGGTACAGTGTGCATCCAGGCGAGCGAAAGATGTACCATGCCTTGAAGTCTCACTACTTGTGGGCAGGTATGAAGAGCGACATTTCTGCTTTTGTTGCTAGATGTCTGAATTGCCAGCAGGTCAAGGCTGAGAGGATGAGACCTGGTGGATTGCTCCAGAGTTTGGAGGTGCCCCAAAGGAATTGGGAGCACATCGCCATGGATTTCGTGACTCATCTACCTCGATCGAGTAGGGGATGCGATGCGATTTGGGTTGTGATTGATAGACTTTCGAAGTCAGCTGATTTCATTCCCTATGATGTGAGGTGTTCGATGAAGAAGATGGTGAAATTGTACATCGACCATGTGGTTAGATTGCATGGAGTTCCGGTTTCAATAGTGTCTGACAGAGATCCGAGGTTCACTTCTCGCTTTTGGAAGAGTCTGCAAGCAGCAATGGGTTCGAGATTGGCGATGAGCACAGCCTATCACCCACAGACAGACGGACAATCTGAGCGGACTATCCAGACTTTAGAGGATATGCTGCGAGCAGTAGTGATGGATTTCAGTGGTGTCTGGCAGGATTCGTTATCCTTAGTCGAGTTTTCGTATAATAACAGCTACCAGGTGACTATTGGAATGGCTCCGTTTGAGGCATTATATGGTCGAAAGTGCAGATCCCCGATTTGTTGGGAAGAAGTTGGCGAGAGACAGCTTTCTACACCGGAGTTTGTTCAGCACATGAAGGATCAAATTGACTTGATTCGGAGTAGAATGAAAGCTGCCCAAGACCGTTTCTCGAGCTATGCTAATAGAAGATGTCGACCGTTGGAGTTTGAGGTTGGCGATCGTGTCTTTCTCAAGATTTCTCCTTTCAAGAGCGTGATGAGATTCAGATTTAAAGGCAAATTGGCTCCCAGATTCGTTGGTCCCTTTGAGATTATCGAGCGGATTGGACAATTGGCTTATAGACTGAGGCTGCCCGAGGAGTTATCCGTGATGCATGACGTGTTTCATGTGTCCATGTTGAGAAAATATGAGCCGGATCCGTCCCATGTTTTGAGAACTGACGAAGTTGAGCTGGATTCTGCCTTGAGTTATGTCGAATATCCGGTACAGATCTTGGATAGGAAGGAGAAACAGATGAGGAACAAGATAATTCCGTTGGTGATGGTCCAATGGAGCAAGCATGGCCGAGAAGAAGCAACCTGGGAAGTTGAGGAAAAGATGAGACAGGATTGGCCTCATCTGTTTGAGCACTGATCGTGCTGAATTTCCAGGTAAATTTCTGGTTTTGCTTTGAATTTGATGAGTTGTTTGTGCTGATTTGAATGTTTGATTGTTTCTGCCTTGGTTTGTCTTTGATTTCGAGGACGAAATCTCTTAAGGTGGGGAGAATGTGAGGAATCAGATTTCTAATTAGTAATTAATCGGATTTTGAGTTAGATTATTTACGAGAATTAAGAATTTAGATTTATGGAATTTCGAATTTTTGTGAAATCTGATTTTTGTGAAATCTGGACGTTTGAATTAGTGAAACCTGGTCGAGACATGTTGATGAGATCTATCGCGCCACTGTTTTGGTGGATTCTGTTCGAATTAGAGAAAGCTGGAGCGTGATAGCGCTCATTGGCGAGAGATCTGGTTTCGTGTATCGAGCGCGTAATTGCGCGGTGAGATTTGATGATGTAAGCAGCTTTTAGCGTACTGGTCAACGAGGAGCATTGACATCTGGTGAGCGCTAGCGTTTTGTTGTGAAGAGAGATCTGTTTCGCAGGCGTGAAATATGTTTTGACTCATACGCCGTCGTATTGGAGTTGCGCGCGAGAGCAACATATAGCGCTGGAATCTGTTTGGTGAACGATGTCGTTTTTGTGCGTTGAATTGAACGCTGAGATCTGATGCCTAAATGCCGTCATTTTGGTGCTAAGCGCGAGCGTTGAGCGCTGAGATCTGATTTGATCAAAACGCTGTCGTTTTATGGTTGCGCGAGTTTAGTTTAGCGTGAAGTCTGTTTTTGCCTTAGCGTTGTGCGAGGAATCTGTTTTGCGTTATTTTGAGTTGTAGAACTCTTTTTTTGTCGGTGTTTGACTTGCTTTGTAGCTTGTTGAGTAGAGGATATAAATATAAGTGTTGAATTACACTTAGAGCATTCCAGACCCGATATTTCTTATCCTCAAACTCGAAACCCTCGAAATAGCTACTGTTCACCGTCACTTTCTATCGCCATTTCCCGTTGATTCCGACCTCCGTTGTTCGAGTTCTTGGTAGCGTTGGAAACATCTTGAAAAGACCTTTCTTTTCCTACCAACCTTGGAGGCTGTTTTGAGCTGTGACGAGAGCGCGAAGCTGCTTAGTTTCGGGCAGTAGGTTGCGCCGTGCGTTTCCAACTTTTGGGTGAGCTTTCTTGTTGATTGAGCTCTGTTTTCTTGTGGTTAGTACTTGCGTGGATGCTTAGAGCTTGAGGCTAGCTCTGGCCGTAGGTTTAACGTGTTTGTGAAGCAGATTTGAGCTAAGATATTTAGTACCTGTAACAGATTTTAGCTTCTGGGATTTTGAGTTGAAATTGTCGTGGATGTTTCGAGGGCCGTGAACTTGAGTTAGTTGCTGGCCGTTGCTTGTGAAACCGGTTAAGGTATTTTGAGCAGTTGAGGTACGATTTGAGCAGCCCTTAGCAGTTTGAGCGTTAACATGTCTACCTTTCGATGTTATGAATTGCTGTTATGTGGCTTACGTGAATTTAAATGATAGAATTGATTGAGTTATACTTTGTTTCACGTATTATGAATTGTATGCATCGAGCATTGATAATGATTGGCATTCATGCATACATCTTGAGCCTGATTTACAGATTTGATTTGATAACCTGATTGGATGCCACGTTGTGACTGGCCGACTGATTGGTCGTGCCCGCAAAGTCCAACGCTATCGTCGGAGCGGTGACTACCGGATACGAGTGTCTACCGCCGAGCTGTGATGGGCTGACGGGCCCTGATGATCACGGACCGATGATTTCCCGATTGATAGACCGTGGTATAGAGGTGACTTGTTATGATTTGCCGGTTGATGTACTGGCCTAGTTGACTGATTTCCTTTGACAGCCTCATGCATTCATAGCATTGATTTATAGCATGTTGCATGGCATCGAGCATTGATAATGATTGGCATTCATGCATACATCTTGAGCCTGATTTACAGATTTGATTTGATAACCTGATTGGATGCCACGTTGTGACTGGCCGACTGATTGGTCGTGCCCGCAAAGTCCAACGCTATCGTCGGAGCGGTGACTACCGGATACGAGTGTCTACCGCCGAGCTGTGATGGGCTGACGGGCCCTGATGATCACGGACCGATGATTTCCCGATTGATAGACCGTGGTATAGAGGTGACTTGTTATGATTTGCCGGTTGATGTACTGGCCTAGTTGACTGATTTCCTTTGACAGCCTCATGCATTCATAGCATTGATTTATAGCATGTTGCATGTTTATCTGCTTTGATAGCTCTTCGTACTGAGGCTTGACCTCGTACTTGTTTCCTACTTTTGTCTTGTTTGGGTCTGCGTTGCCCATTTGCAGGAGCTTCAGGTAACCAAGCTGGGCAGAGTGGAAGTTCAGCTGGTCGATCCCCGCGTCCCTGAGTCCCAGTTTATATATGATATGTATTGAACCGGGGGATGCCCCGTGTTATCATGTATTGGGGATCTGTATTTGATTTGATATTATGTTGTTACTTGTTGCATGAGTTTGAGTCAACTCATATTTTGAATGTATGATTTGAAGTTCAGGCCCTTTGTATTTCGAAAAATTTTTAAGCCCTGATTTTAAGCTTCCGTGTTTATGCGCTTATTTATGTGTTAATTGTTAGTAATTAGCACGGGGCCTGACAATTTGAGCCTGAGATTCATCTGTCTGTTCGAAGTCTTGGATAGAGTGGGCTCACTGACTTATCGGGTGGCACTACCCACTAATCTCAGCAGTGCACAACGTATTCCATGTGTCTGCTCATGACGTACATTCCACACAAATCACGCGTGATGAATTTTGAACCATTGCAGCTTACAACAAACTTGTCGTATGAGAAGAGGCCCGACCGCATTCTTTTTAGGCAGGAGAGGAAGCTATGGATAAGGTGATTAAGATATTCAAAGTCAAGTGGCTGAATCACTTATAGGAGGATGCTATTGTAAGATTAATATTTACATGAGGAGTTGTTATCCAGAGTTTTTCGATGAGTTCTAATTTTGAGGACGAAATTTATTTTAATTGGGGGAGGTATTGTAGCGTCTGAAATCCGATCACATAAACCACATGCATGAGATGAATGTTTAAGCGATTTAAAATATAGTTGAGATTTTAAAAATAAATAAATGAATATTTATCTATGAATTTATTTATGAGATTCAAATGTGTTTCTTTGTGATTTCAGGTGAATATTAATGCCGTGTCGCGGAAGGGGATCGGGAACATCAAGACAGAGACGATTTTTTTATAAATTTGATTCTCGAACTCACTTCCTATGTCTTAGGAGATTTTATAATAGCAAATTGTTAGGAATAAGATTTAAGTTTTGGTGATAACAAATACAAGAACTCGATCAGTCTACAGCAGAACGACGAAGAGCTGAACAGAACAGGCCAAATAATCTCAGAGCTTGTCGATCAGATCAGGACAAGAGAACAGCTCAGACCGCACGAACATTTTTTGGTTTAGATCTTATATGATTTCAGATCAGAGCGTGAAGAGCTAAATCTCAGGTCAATATTTGTATTATCGTCAGTTTACAAAACAGCTCAGAGGAACGTCTTCCAGAGCATCTTAGCACTGTATATTAGATTAGAACTAGAAGAGGTTCAGCTCAGCAGAGATCAGCTCAGAAAGAATCAACATGATTTACATATCAGTTCAGTGTGAACAGCTCAGAGCAGAATTCGTTGTGAATAGCTGAGAATGCTTAAGCTGGTACAGTACAAAACAGAGAGAAACGAACAGACCAGTTTAGAGCTTAACAGAATAGTATCAGCAAAGAATCGACCAGCTCACAGTGAACAAAATAGTTTAGAGCATTGTATTTCAGCTCAAAACAACTCGAACAGATTACAGCGGTAAGATGAAGAGGTATACAAGAACAGCACAAGACGACGTATTTCAGCTTAGAGAAAGCAGTATAGTTTACGGCGTAGCTACTCATCTCTGAATGATGCAGATCAACTTAGAACATCACTTTTCAGTTCATGGAATCAGCTCAGAGAAGATTCAGATCAGATCTTTGTACAAAGAATAGTTTACAGTGAACTACAGGTTTGATCAGCTTAGAGCGGAAACAACAAAGAGACCAGCTCATAGCTTACAAGCTTTCAGATTACGTCTACATAGAACAGCTTGGAACCTAAAATTATCTATATAGACAAGATTCTACCAGATCAGATAAGATCAATTTTATGCTAATTTACTGGCTAAATTAACAAATTCTATTCCTGGACCTATCGGTATCATTCCTGTGATTATGGAAGAAAGAAAGGCAAGTTCTTCGAAAATGGAAAGAATATCATCTAGCCGGTACAGCAAATCTTTCACATATTGATAAAGCTGAAGATCTCTATATAAAGGGTGATAAACGAAGAGATAAAAGTGACCGAAACCACTACACGATTCTGAATCAACGAAAGAGTGTGCATAATATTGTGATTGATATTGTCACGCTACTCAAATTACATCGCACACAAAATATCATTGTTCATCTTCTTCTTCATTATAACCTTGATATCAAAAGGCCTTACTCGTATTCATTTGAGTTGTAACCACTCTGTAGTATTGTTCCCTAATATAAATAAAAAACAGTGTCAATAGAAAGCGTGAAAGCCTAAACAAGAGCTGGCGTTGTATTTGTTGAACAGATTACACATCTGCTTTTGTCGTAGAATTTCTAGGAGTTCTTGCAGTTTGCGGGCTGTTGGATCAGGTTAGAGCAGGAGCTGCTGTAATCAAATCTTCTAGTGGAATCCTTCATGTTCAAGGAAGAAGGAGAGAGTATGAGTTTAAGCTCCGAACATCCATAAACAAACTCTTGTTCCTTTTACTTTATAACATTATCTTCACAGCTTTTATTACTTTATTACAGATTTATATTTTTTATACTTGTTCATTGTTTGATCGGGTTCATTCCAAACATTTTATTGTTACCCGAGAGAATATTAGCACACTGAGATCCTCCAAAGCTGGTAACACAGACTAGAGGCCCCCCAATCTGAACTCCTGAGCTGTATTTAAACTCTATTGTCGATCCAACACAATTTTTTTAAAAAAATTACTTTGAAGCTATTTCAAAATTTGTAATTTATGAGAGATAGATAATTTATTTAAAAGGTACTAGCACTTCTATTACTGAAATGAGAACTTTTACTCACACAAACATTAGTGTATAAAGCAAGCCTCCTACTCCAAATTACCCCATGATTTTCAAACATAGGAGGGAAGAAAAGAAGTTGTAGACTAGAACTTTTACCAATTAAGTAGCAACCTTCATATTGTACACAAAATTTATATATATGTGTTTATTGCAGTCGTCCCCCTACCCCTCCCCTCTCTTCTTCATACCTTCTCCGTTCATACCACCTTCAAGGCCTTGGATTTCAAGCTTTCAGGAGGCATATGGTGTTCCGTCATACCTTCCTAGCTTTATGTTATCGTGGTAGTAAGTTTCTCAAAGAAAGGCAAGTACAAGATCTCCTTTGAATGCAACTTTCAATCATATTATTGCATGAATGTATAGATGTATATATTTCAATGATTTTGAAACTATTTATGACGTTTTATTTGACGTGTTTTCTTTGATTTATCATGACAAGGCTACCTAGGATTTTAGATGGGGCAAGGGTCGGAGGAGTTTTGAAGCCAAGAGGGTCTAGGGCCAAGGGATGTATGGTTCGAGTGAGGCCTAGGGTTGAGTCGTGTGGTCCAAGGTTCGGCCTAGAGAGGCTAGGTTGAGTCTAGGGGTCTCTTATGGATTGAGTGAGTCTAGGGCATTATGGTCGGGTAGGTTGGACCCAGTAGCTAGTATGTCAAGTTAGGGTTACGTAGGTCGAGAAATGGATTTATTATGAATTTTCCGAGTTAGTCGCTCAAACTGCGTCTCGTCGGGGCAGAAATTTTCAAGTCGAGTTTTCGGGTCTTTGGGGCATCCACTCTCATGGAATGTTTAATTCTATGATTTTAAGCTTATTTTATGATGTTTTAGCAGTTTTTGCAAATTTTAATATTTATGAATTTTTATGAAAAATTTAAGCGAAAGAAAATGTCGTGGTTTTGAGGCAACAAAATGTTTTGAGATTTAAGGCGAGGAAACATATTTTGAATGATGGGACATGGTTGTGGTTATTGATGATAGATATGGGGTCGTGGGACGTCCCGTTTGGCCATATCAAACTGACGGGTAATGGGCTTCAGGAAAGTACCGGAGTTTCTTATATTTGACAGGACTGGATTCCCGAAAAGTACCAGGATGCCTTTACAGCCTAATACTATGGTTTTATTTATCTTGATCAGGTGACTTGAGGTTGAAGACCATAGTCGAGGGAAACAGATTTCATAAAGAATTTTAGCGAGTTTATTCCACGAGCATGAATTTCAATAGGAATATTTGAGAATAATCATTTTGTTATGTATTTAATGTTTAAGAAAAAATTATTTGAATATAACTATGTTAATGCATGTGACTGTATTATTTAGAACTCGTTATTCAAATTCTTGTACTTGTTGAGTCTTTAGGTCACTATGTTTGATTGGTGCAGATGTCGCGAAGAATGAGAAAGAATGGCAGAACCTTTAAGCGGATAATAGCCAGTGCGACACACAACCCAGCGACCTCGCGTTTTTCTTCAAAAAGTTTGAAAGAATTTTTTATTTATGCATGAGTTTGATTTATACTAGTCTGTGTTGAGATACTCTTTTGAGTCTTTTAAATTCAGTTGGTGATTTATGTCATTCTAGGAATTTTAAATCTTCCGAATACTACTATCATGTTTTAAATTCCTAAAAATTTTACATACTTATAATAAAAATGCGTTAATTATTTTTTTTAAAAAAAAAGAAAATTTGGAGAGTATTAGTCTAAACCATGTGTTAAGAAAGCCTTTATGATCTATGCATGGTCTGGTTGGTTTGGGAAAAAGGATAGTCCTTAAGGGAAGGAAAATCGCATGCACGTTTGTCGAACGAGAGAGAAGTGCGGCTAGGACAAAGCGAGTTGTGTCATGTGTCATGCACGCTGCTGTCCAGTAACTTGAGTCGTTTTTAAGGAGTCCTAAACCATGTGAGGATAGGTCCAAACTTGAGATTCATAGGTTGAGAGTTAATGGCATTTAAGATAGAATGCATGTGGATGCATGTAGGAGTCAGGGAGATGCAGCACGTAGCTCTGAAAGATTAGATGTTGTCAGGCCCGGTGTTCAAAATCAAAGATTAATACTTAATTAATCATAATTACACGAAAGCATAAAAATATGGGCTAAAATTTTTCGTTTGGGCCTGAACTGAAAATATCTTTTTAAAATACAAACGTAGTCAAAATATAGATTTTAACTCAACACAACAACGACAGCATACAGGTAATACAACAAATACAGATCCCCGAATACAGTATACACACAGGGCATCCCCTGTTACAATACATAATACATAACTGGGACTTAAAATGGAGATCTACCAGCCGACGCTCCACCCGGTCCAGCTGGATTACCTGAAGACCCTGCAAAGGCCAAAACAGATAAAATCAGCCCAAAGAGGGAAAATAAAATTAGGCCAAACCTCAATACGAAGAGCATCGAAAAAGCATCAATCATATCAGGCATGCAATATTTCAAACGTGCAATGCAAGTGGGTTACCAAGAATCATCGGTAAGCAAGGCACAACGACTCAGCTGTGCAATAAAATCTCAATAAATCAACAGAATCCAAATCACAGCAACTCAGCTGGCTATCGTAACTCAGCGACGACATTGAATTCTTAGCATGGCGACTCAGCCGGCAAATCGCGACTCAGCGATTAACAGGTATCAATGAAGTTAGGCTCATATGATATGCATGTATGCAAGGCAGATTCATGCTCACAATAAAACGCTATAATCAACCCATAAGAAATTAAAATAGAGAACTATCAAATAACTTCTCATCTAAACATTTTCGGCTAGCATGTAGGCACGACAGCTCACGCACAACCACCCAGCAGATCACACACGCAAGAAATATTTACAAGCTGATATAAAGGCTGCGAAACCGAGATGTAACGTTGCAGTTTTAACGACTGTCCCCACTGGACCAACACTAGTCTTTCCAGTGTGTTTTTTCCTCACTTGCACGCACCCTGAGAAACTTCCCAGGGGGTCACACATTCCAAAATTGTCCCAAGTCAAGCACGCTTAACTTTGAAGTTCTTAAGTTATGAGCTCCCGAAAAAAAGATGCACCTTGTTGGTATAAGTAGTACCAATTAAATCTGACAAGCCTACCTCAACTAACCTCAACTACATCTATAACTTTCCAGTCTCTTAATCCCTCTCATTTCGGTGTGGGATCGGTTCATTCATGTTTCCCTTCGCCTAAAAGCCTACCAGGAGCCGCTCATTGTCCGTGCAACCTCTTGGCACCGACGATCACTTCCCGCCCTCTTTTGAGCCCCGGGCATTACATGCCCACTAGCTTCCGCTTGGTTCGTCCCCGAACCACACCTTACTACTAACCTCAACTACATCTATAACTTTCCAGTCTCTTAATCCCTCTCATTTCGGTGTGGGATCGGTTCATTCATGTTTCCCTTCGCCTAAAAGCCTACCAGGAGCCGCTCATTGTCCGTGCAACCTCTTGGCACCGACGATCACTTCCCGCCCTCTTTTGAGCCCCGGGCATTACATGCCCACTAGCTTCCGCTTGGTTCGTCCCCGAACCACACCTTACTAAGATAGGTCGGCTCTGATACCAACTGTAACGTCCCAGTTTTAACGACTGTCCCCACTGTACCAACACTGGTCTTTCCAGCGTGTTTTGTCCTCACTCGCACGCATCCGAAGAAACTTCCCAAGGGGTCACCCATCCCAAAATTTTCCGAAGTCAATCACGCTTAACTTTGAAGTTCTTAAGTGATGAGCTCCCAAAAAGAAGATGCACCTTGTTGGTATGAGTAGTACCAATTAAATCTGACATGCCTACCTCGTTATATCGGTTCATTCATGTGTCCATTCACCTAGAAGCCTGCCAGGAGTCACTCATTGTCGATGCAACCTCTTGGCATTGACGATCACTCCTCCCCCTCTTTTGAGCCTCCAACTGAAACGAACCGTATTCTAAATTTTTTATTAAAAAAACATAATTGTGGAATCAACATACTTTAAAACGTAAATATAATAAAAATCTCAAAAATCACATCATTAGTTTTTCCTTAAAAATCAACGTAAATAGGAGTGCGGAAAAACTGAACAAAACTAAAAAGAGAATAACTGAAACAGCTTCATAACATAAATGAAGATTTCATAGTGGTCACGGGGCAACAGCTACGATGGGCGCTTAGAGGTCCTTACCGCCGGTCTGTATAAAATTCACAGGGTCATCACCTACACCATTCAAACCTATTGAGCCTAAAGACCCAGCATGCTCTATCTGAATAATAGCAAGGTACATAAAATATATTCACATGCAAGGACATACGTATAATAAAATAACTTTAATACATGCGTGCATGGATGATCGTAAAACTGTTAGAGTAGGTGCCAAACTAGCCAACTTGTGGCCTGTGGTTCTTGTTGACTCTATGTAAAACGATATTTATTTATGAAATTCGTATTCTTTTATGGCATTCTTTATCTTCATTATTATGATTATTGTTGGATAAAGACCTTGAATGCACTATAGTGTATGTTAGATGTGATAGTGGATTTGATTGCTATCATGAAACACATCTAATAGTCATTGTGTATTCTAAACATGTTCCTAGTCGATTGGGCCATCCAAAAGAGGATAAGGGCCGCCCGAGCTTGAAACTAGCATTTGCAATGTAAAGTACCACGTTCCATTGATAGGGAACATAGTGATGTTCTGGGCATGCAGATGGATAGTGACCTGGTGATCTATCGAACTACCCTCATCCGAACTTTTCAAGTGGTTATCATTTGTCGAGTGGATTAAGTCCGAGGTCTTGGTTGTAAAGATTAGCTTATTACTCAAAACATCATTGAGACTCTACATGATAGATGCCTCATTTTAACCCGTTTACCGACTCAGCTGGGGTCATCAGGTGGCGGGATTGGGTGAGGTCCCGATGCATGTAGGATTCGATGCTTCGTTGTCGAGGATTCACCGCTCGCCCTTGTGCGTAGATATCATATGCTATCTGATGAGATAATAGTGTGAAAAATATCTTGCCAGAGTACTAGATGTGTTTCAGGTAAATGATTTTACCTAGTAACACATGCGATGTCACTATTTGATCTCCAAGATGTATACATGGTTATTGGATCTCTAGAGACTCTAGATTCACCAATGGTCGTTGATCTGATCAGGATATATGAGTTGAAAGGACCGTACTGTATGTCAACCATGACCGACTGGTTCTTGCAGGCACTATCGGTGATACCTATGGGATCATGGGGCGATGTTGCTAGACGCTTTACCATGATTCCATGGGTAAGTCCGAAAATATGTTTTCGGAGTCACAAATATTGTGAGTCCACGGCTAGTTGTATCCCTGAACCATTTAGGGTCACACAAGTACTGGATTCCCAATTCCCGTACGGATATGGTACTCATAGTGTTGAGTATAGTAGGAGGAAAGTTGAGAGTATGACTTCCTAAAAGTAGATAAGGGAGTAGGATTTTCATATTTAGCTAATGAGGTAAACCTGTCATATATAGATTTAGTGGTCCGAAAATTTGATTTTGCATCATAATGATCAATTTTGTAAACTGAGTAAATCATCATTAATCAGGATTATGATGAGATCACAATCGAGGGAGTCGAAAACGAATGTTCACAGTTTGACTTGAACCGAATGTTCACTGTTTGAGTTGAACCTAATGTTCATTGTTCGAGTTGAACCGAATGTTTACAGTTTGAGTTGAACAGAATGTTCACTGTTTTGTTCAAATCAAACTCTATCCCTCAATCTATAAATATGACAATGAGGAGACATTATCAAGAGTGAGAAAGAAAAACACCAAAAGCTATTCAGCAAACTCCTCCCGTCTCCCTTCTTCCCTCGCCGTCGCCGCCCGCCGCCGTCGGAATTTGTTTCGACCATCTCGGCGAGGAGATTCCGCCAGTTAAATTTTCGTCTATTTTCTAATGCAAACCGATGAAGGAGTTGATATTCTTATCGTGGACCGGATTAGGCGTCGATCCAGTCGTTCAACCGTTGAAGTGCCAATTCCCTCGTGGAATTGGTCGGAGCCAGGCGCCTAGACGCCACCAAGGTACCTTCTGAACATTCTATGAATGTTTTGATTATTGTATAGGTGTATTGACCGTTCCCGGCGTCATCGTATAGCATACATAATAAGACATGACATGGCGTAACATAAAAACGTGTGAGTTCTATCCATGAAGTGTTGGACCATGTTTGATTGATCAATCTAAAACCAACGTATGTGGCAGCCGGTTTCACCTGACCAACATCATCATCACATTAACAAAGGTTCAATGGGCCCGGTCTCCTAGATCCACTCATCGTCTATCATTATACATTAACAGAGGTTCACCGAACCCGGCATCCCGGATCCGCTCATCGTCTATCTTGCCACAAGTCACTTCAATCCCTCCATTTTTCTTTTAAAACATGCCTTTATCATTTCATAAATTTTTCATGATGCGTGCGTTTCATAAAATCATGAAATTTAAAAGCTTAGCCCGTCAATATATATTTAATTCCTTCATTTAAAACATTTCATATTCGTATACATAACATACTACATATATAATTAAATATATATTTCCGGGCTTCTACATGACTTGGCCCATAGCTTTTAAAATTAACCTTTAAAAATTTATAAAGTGCTCAACACTTCCCTTTAAACTCAAGCTTTAAAATTTGACTAAATAAAAGATCAATTTGACCAATTTTTACTTTAAAACTTGAAATAAAATATTAGGTCCATAAAATAATTAAAATTTTGACTTGAAATTTGACTTTAAAACATTTGACTTAAAATTCTTAAAATTGGACCCTATACTTTTAAAATTAAAATAACCGGTCCAGAATTAAAATAAGTTGGACCAAACTTAAAAAATTTTGACTCGACACTCGAATAACCGACCCGGTCCAACCGAACCCAACCAACCGGTCGAGCTGAACCGGCCGGCCCATGCACACACGCCAACCCTAGCGCACGCCACCTCCTTGCACCACGCCCTCTTGCAGCCCTTCGACCTCCCTGGTCCGACCGCCCCTGGCCGGAACCTCGCCAGCTGGACCGCCCCTAGATCCAGTCGGTCCCACCTGACCAGGCCACGACCCTAGTAGTGAGCCACGACGCATGGCTGAAGGACGTGAATGAGGCGGCTCGCACACGGTGTCCACGCCATGCGGCCGCACGCCACCCTTGATTCAGCCATGATCTAAGGCCCGGTGCACAATACAGAGAATAACCACACAAATAATAACTGTGGAAGCATTTAATAGTGGCTAATTTTTTTTTCTTGGCCTGACTTAGAACACATAATTTCAAAATAAATTGATACTCAAAATATTGGTTTTACAACAACCAACAAACCAAACAACGAGCAAATAGCAATACAAGCATCGAGTCTCAAATAATAAAACTCTCAATTCAGCAATAGAACATCACATCCTCATGGGGCTTTCCTCGGTGATGTCTCTACTGCCTAATATAAATAATGTACATAACTGGGAAACTCTATCCACCTCCCGGGGCACCACCAGCTGAATCATCTCCACGTCCAGCTGAGGAACCATGGTACATAACTGGGAAACTCTATCCACCTCCCGGGGCACCACCAGCTGAATCATCTCCACGTCCAGCTGAGGAACCATGATAACCTGAACAACACACAGGCAAACAAAACAACCGACCTCGGAGGGACATGGGGTCAAACCCCAGTATGGAGAGAAATACAAACAACAGATAGATAGCAACAGATATAAATGCACGTGCTAAGCATGAGATAACAGTATGCAAGATCGAAGGACTACAACCGAACAGGGAGTCAAAGGAGCTCAAGGACAAGCTCAACAGCTGTCAACAAATCGAACAAAGGATAGTGGCCATGATGTGCGTGAGAGCATGGTAGCTATCCACTCGTCTCAACACACTGTACCAGAGTATAATCAAATCACTTAACCTGTTGTTGCCAAAGCTCATGAGAGCGTGGTATCTATACACTCGTCTCATAGTGGATAACAACTCACCAGCAGGGAGATGAGGAGCACGTATTGCCGCTCGTCCTCAACAACAGCTCCTGGTGCCTACGGGTTAGCGCAACAACAAAAAAGGTTAATAGATAGGAGCTCAAATGTGAAAAATGCGTGTATGCGAATGCCGCAACTTACAATAATCAGCACAGATATTAGGAGTAAGAAACAACAATACAACGGCACATATTTACACGCATACTAGCAGCATACGCATTATCCATGCCTAATCCCAAAGCTGTAAACAAGCTCAAATCAGTACCTTCAGTTTCTGAGCTACAATTACCACAATAAAAGTTCCGAGTAACTCATATCTGCCACCTTCTTGGCCAAACAACAACAACCAGCTCAGGGACGTAAAGCACAGAAACATGAACTGGGAGCCACCAGCTCAACCCAGCTCTATCCTACCTTTCTAGCACAACAACTAGCTCTAAACGAAGCACAAGCTAGAATCTAGTACTTACTCAAAGCACTACCTGAGCAGAAGAACACAATCTGCCAGTCAACGAACAATGACTCACTGTAGCTCTTTTGCGTTCTTCTTCCAGTAGATCCAAGCTATCCAAAATAGGTATCAATGGAAGCGCCTTAGCAAGGGGAACTCAACGCTACCAATCTTGCTCCAATCTACGCCGTATACAGCCAGAAATCGAAGAAGATAAGGTTCAATGAATAGTAACTAGGGTATCGCGACAGAGTAAGCTTACGAGAAAAAATATCTTCTAAGTGTCGGGAAAGATACTGGCGAGACCACAGTTAAAGTCCTCGATATATATACAACTTAAGTCTCCCACATCTGATGAACAGTAGCCACCGTCAACACCGGCTCAAAGCTGGTACCACTCAGATCTGAGTACTCCCCCAGATATGGACCCTACACTAAAACAGATTTGAACTCCTCTAAACGATGTCGCACAGAAGTCCACTCTCCCAGCTGGTAAACGTCATCCGCTAGCACCAAATCTGCTAGCGCTAAACGGCGTTGCATCGCAATCCAGATCCGGATGACTAGCTCTCACACACGCAGACCAGTCAAATCTGAAAGTCATGAACCATATCGGTCTACACTAAAACCACAAATCGGGCAGGTCCACAAAATAATAACAACTTACGCACCTCAAATCTGGTTTCTCCCAAATGACGTCGCTTCTCAATCCATGCAGGAGATTCAACTAGCGTGCCCAAAATGGCTTGAGACAACCAGATTTCACCACCAATTCTCAAATCTGATCATGTAACGACCCGTACGTTTCTTAGAATAATTTTGAAGTTTTGGGGTTCAATTGAAAATCATAAAGTTTTGAATCATCTGATTAAAGGATCGCTACTAACTTATTGGATTGAAACGAGAATCAAATCCCTTAATTAACAGGCGCGGAAAATTTAAATCTGGTAATTTAAACAAAATGGTTACATTTGTTCATAATGAAGTCTGGAAACAGATTTCTTACAAAATAACTAAACTAGAAATCTGTTGTGATTTAAACCAACTGCAAAGGTTCGGTGCAATACTGTATAACACAAAAAAGAAAATGTGAAATGTGGAACCAAAAGAAACGCTGAAATCTGATGTCCACGATAAACACCTCCTTCCATTCTGTTCAGCTCTCTCCAGCTCCTATTTGCTCATTACCTGCACTCAATGAAAACTAGTGAGCCAAAGGCCCAGCAGGTAAAGTCTGGAAATAACGAAAGCAAATCATACAATCGTTCACTAGCTAATACATACTGGAGTCTGAAACTGTGAATACGCTTAAGAACAAACAAGCGTAAAACATAACTGTGAAATCTTAAAGTAAATGAAAGCATAAAACATGAATCATTTATGAAAACATTTTCTTTAACCATACTTTAGAGCTGTGGTTAAAATCACACTTGTGCTCTTTATTCACTTTCCGAAATTACGACAACACTTTAAACATTTGGTCCATTTCGTTTGATCAAACTCCTGATATCAGTCTTAGCCCTATGGCTCATTGTTGAAGGGGTATATAGATCCGTCGATCCATAATCCTAATCCTTCCTTGGGTTTTGAAGGGGTATACAGTTCGTCAACCGTAATCCTGATCCTTCCTGGGGACCCTTTTTCGTTGTCATAACTTAAAACATTTCTTAAAACCTTCTGTTATTTCATTCTTTCGTGAAATCTGTTTTCTTTCCTTTATACGTTTACTGGTTTTCTCTTGTCTAATGGTGTTCTGAAATACTTCAAAGTTTTCTATAATGCTTGCGAAAATGAAAACTGAATAAAGATACTACTTGAATCTGTCAATTGAATCGAATAAATCTTTGAAATGATTCGGAAATGAATAAGGAATCCGAATCTATTCTTTCTGTCTCAATCGAAGAAGTATTGAAGAAGTAAAGGATGAAATCTATTTTAAGTGAACAGTAGAAATCTGAATCATATAGATGTATCTCAACGAAGAAGAATTAAAAACAGATCTCTGTTGGTCAACCAGATGTCAACGCAACTTATACATGACGTCACCAGATTTTACCCAACTATATGAGTAATTCAGATGTCATGCTATTAATGAATAAACCAGATGTCACCTAATGAGATTGTTTCCACCAGATGTCAACGGTCAATTCAGAAGTCAACAATTTATAACAGGAACCTGCTCTATACCAGATCTCAGATATAAAAGGGAGAAATCTGAACTAAAGGAACAGGTGAAATCTGAATGAACATAAGTATTTCAACGAAGAAGAAACACTTCAGATCTCATGAACAACGATAAAAATCTAAACTTAACTTAACACGTAAACATACCTCTACTCTTAGAAATCTGATTATCATAGAAATTAATCGATGGATAAGAACCATACTTCATACTTAACCGTGTGGATAAACATGAATTACAACGGTTACCTTATTATGAAGAACTCAAAATATCTTACGAAATTTCTGGAGAAGATCGAATAAGCTACTTATAAGCTACTTCGATGAATGAGAATCATTGGAAAACTCAAGAATTTGCTCGGTGAACATCATTAAACCATTTTCTAAAACATCTTTGAATCAAAATTACAGTAAACGTAACTTTTGCAAAAACAGAGCATCAACTTCTGGTTTTCTTGAAGAACAACCGAAGCCATATTCCTTTTCTTTAAAACATACATAAATATGTAAACCAGAATTGAATATATGCTTTCTATTGAGTGAGCGAGAAACAGAGTTTACTTGCCTGAAATCTTTAACACAACAACAGCAGTAAATCCAGCAAACCTCTACGCACCGCCTGTTTCTTTTAAAAACTTTGAAAGGATTTTGTTCGGCTTCTTCCAAGAGAGCACCACTTCTAAATGATTTAATTTGAAGATAATGATGCATGAATCAGCTTAACATCCTATTTATATGCTTTAAAATGTCTAATAAAGGAAGACACGTTTAATCAATATGCCCAAATTCCACTAAAGCGTGCTCTGTTTTAAAATAAAGAGATGCACATTGAATCCGAACGTCTTTAATTAAAACAAAAGATTCATTTGGCTTGTAGAAATTCAACTAGACAACTACTATAATTGTATTCTTAACATCTGAAAATCAACCCAACATAAAGAAGGCTGAACATTACGTAAGACATGAAATCTGTACGCACATATCATGAAATCTGAATTTAGCTTTTAAAGAAAGAAAGCTAAATGGCATACACATGAAACCTGAAATTCGATCAATTCAAGGATTGAAATAAAATAGCATTGTAATCCCTCAAATCTCATAATTTGCTAATTGTGGACTATAAAAAAGATATGGTCGTTACAGATCACGTTGCCACAAAATTCTCCAACATTCCAGAGTTGTTTCTAATATTCATACAGACCCGATACGCTCACCAAGCATACCATCTCAAAGCTGGTCCATCCCAGATCTGCTTACTCCAAATCTAGTCTATACAAAAACCGATTAATTAACTTAATAAATCCACAATATTTCGGATCTCACATTCCTCCCCCACTGAAAATAAGATTTAGTCCTCGAAATCAATCAACAACTCCAGATCTGAGCAAAACTTCAACAAAATTAACCAAGAATTCAAAATAATTGGGCAAAACAACAAGCAAACTAGCTACTGGAGTCAATGCAAAATTTACTCAAACAGATGAGGCCACTCATGTTGCATGTTCTCCTCTAACTCTCACGTAGCTTCTTCTCTACCATGTTTGCTCCACTGGACCATCACCAAGGGAATGGTCTTGTTCCTGAGCTGTTTCTCCTTCCTGTCTAAAATCTGCAAGGGATATTCAACATAACTCAAAGTTCGATCCAGCTCCACCTCGTCAGTTCGCAACACATGAGAAGGATCTGGCTCATACTTACTCAACATAGACACATGAAACACATCATGTAATGAGGACAGCTCTGGTGGCAACAGCAAATGATATGACAAAGGACCGATCCTCTCCACAATCTCATAAGGTCCAATATAACGAGGAGCTAACTTTCCCTTGAGACCAAATCTCATAACACTTCTAAATGGAGAAACTTTCAAGAACACCAGATCTCCAACCTGAAATTCTAAAGGCCTACGCCTGCGGTTCGCATAGATAGCTTGGCGATCTTGTGAAGCTTTCAATGTTGCCTAATCAGATCTACTTGATCTCTCATCTGCTGCACAAACTCTGGAGAATACATGTGACGCCCAAACCCCCATGGGAGTCACGGGATCAAAGGAAAAGGAATAAAAAGGAAAATATAAGGGCTGAATAATAAATAGAACAAGCTGTATTGCCTTGCTCAAAATAAAAATCAAAGTACAACCGTTGGCGCCAAGAAGATAAAAACAGATTTCATTACAAGTTCAAAGTACAAAATGCGACCTAAAACTGTTTCTTCCCCGTGATCCAATATTCGGCATCTCGTTTAGGCGGAAGATACGGTCCATAAAATATACCACGAACCGGCGACTCACCACCACCACTGGATCGTTTTCTCTTTGATCCACTCTTATCACCTCTTCTCCGACTTTCACTACCGCTGCCTCTTGTTCCAACATCTCTGCTGACAGAGACTCCACCATACCTGCTCTGATCATCTGGTCTACTACCACTGCCACCATCTGGTCTATTTTGATCATCGGGAGGCGGTTGAGGGCGGCGGCTGCTACTATCTTCCCCCTTTTTGTCATAACTTCCCTTAGTGAGAAAGACAATGAGTTCTGCAAGGTGAGTACCGAGGGAAGCCAATTGTCCTTGTGTTTCTACATGGAACTCCAGTATTTCGTTGCGAATATCATCTAATTTGTCATCAAAATCCTTAGATAATGCAACCTAGAGATACTTCACTTCTTTTTGAGTAGCCGCTAAGTCTGTCGATAATATCGCATTTTGAGTTCGGACAGCTTTGAGAGCGAGCGACAGTGCATTGTTATCATTTTGAGCTTCCTGGCGACTACGTTTGAATAAAACCCGGAAGGTTTCATTTTGCTCAGAAAGACTGTTTCAACATGATTGATTTTGCACATCACTTCGCTATGAGCATCACTCGTCTTCCGAAAATCCCTCGATTGATTAGCAACAAGTTTGGAGAAAGATTCCCGAAGAGCAGCAAGGGAGGTAGAGATGGCTGTGGCAGAGGAAGGCAGAATAAACTGATCAGGAGCTGAGTCATCTTACAAATTAATGTCATATTCAACAAAGTGCATGGAAGAATCATGTGAGAGATCTGGAGAATCTGATCGGTGATCCATATCCATCTGGTCATCCTCATTGGCAAACACTGAACTAGAATCTGTAAGAAGCAAAACTGGTGAACTCTGTACAACTGAATCAAAAACGGTGGCAACTGGTCTGTCTTGAACAATAACTGAAAGAATATTACTAATATCAACTGTACTCAAATTCACATAAAAACAATATCTGACAGACGCTGTACCCAGGTGGACCATCCCCAAGAAGTAACATTTGGCCTTCTAAATTCAAAAGCTGGGACTGACTCCACAACTGATAAAGCTCTGTAGAAATTTAATGACCCCACTGACAGCAGTTTCTCTGAGACAAAGAATTTGGATACTTCCATACAAACATCTGCCCACTGCTTCTTCATTACCTTGAAAAATTCACTGACTGGTGGAAGAGTGTCCACATAGGATAGCTGGCGCTGAACTTCTGTACAAACAACAGGCCTTGGCAAAGGCTTCCAAAAAAAAATCCGCGCACGCTCCATCACCCATGAGCCATCAACCTTGATCATCGTCCTTATCCAACAAGAAGACCGAAAATTGGTATTTGATTTGACAATAACAGCGCCACGGTCACGAGGTCTTCCTTCAAAGAGTTTTGAGCAACACGTCTTCTCCCAACTAAGACCGTGTGCCAGCGTCTGTTCTTTCAATTCTTCTATCAGAAACATATGAAGATCGGATAACCATTCCAGAACTTTGAGGTCAGTGGCAGAAGAACCATCACCGGGAAGAAAATTGATCTTCCTGGCCTCTGAGAATTTCCTGATCAACAACTCTCTATATTTCGTCAGTATAAACTTCTCCGTGGAAGAGCTACCCGCGTAGAGTCTGTTCTACTGGCTCTGTCGCAATATAGACAGCTGAAGCATCGGCACTGCGCTCATTTTCAGCCAAAGTCTGCAACTGCTGGTCTCCGACAGCTGGTCTCCAACAGCTGTTCCAAAATCAACTGTTTCTATGTCTTCATCCGTATCACTTGCTGTTTCAAACTGTCTATCAGCTGCATACAACTCTTCATAGGAAAGATTAAACCACTGATCCGTCTCATCAGCTCTGTGAGTTTCCTGAGCCCCAACATCTGTTTTACTGACATCTGGTTCTCCTTCATCCATCTCCAACTGAGCGGTCTCTGCAACCACTTGTTCAATAATGATGTCCATGTCATCAGCAAACGTGGTTCTCACCTCCTCAGCAATAGACTCTAATACTGGTTCATCTTCCATCGTTGGCGCAACTGTCTGAAGAGGAACAGCCTCTTGTGCGACAGGCAGAATGTCCAAGTTGTCTTTTGAGGACACTGACTTACTCTTTGAGGTCCTATTCTTCTTTATAGCTGGTTCAACATCAGTGACAGCCGCTGGTCTCTTCCTTGACACAGCATTTTTCTTGGGTGTTTTCTTCACCCTGGATATATCTGCCACTTCCTCCATACCAACTGTGTCATTAATCACAATATACCTATGGACAGTCCTCTCGGTTAGGATTCTAGAAGAGGGGAACTCCGAGGAATCTCTCAATTCCAAATTTGGAACATCCTCCAGCAACAGACTGATTTGAATGGAAAAACCCTTGGCTTGCCGTGATCCCGTTGTCACCATATCCTTAAAAATATTGAACAAAACTTTGCTCCAGTTAATCGGAATACCTCCATTGATGGCAGCCATCATCATGAAACGTTCAAGGGTAACTGTGTCGAAGGACCCAGCCTTCACAGTGACGGACTTTGCCAGAATATCATTTAAGAGTCTGAATTCAAATTTCATCTTCCGCTTCTTGCCGGAAGTTTCAATCTGTGTACCATCATAGGAGAACACGCTCCGTGCATCAAAAACCATATCCTTTGGGACATCGTTCATATCGGTAAGGCCTTCTACTGGCAGTTGAAAAGTCTCTGCAAACAGCTCTTCGGAAATCTCCACGGTCTTCCCATTTACAGTACTCACTACCATTCCATCCCTGACAGACCCATTTTGAAAGAATTCAATCAACTCATCCTCATAAATAACTCCCGGACATCCCAGATAGTCCTTCAGACCAGTTGCCACAAGTGCTTTAAACATAGCGACCATACCCTCATGGTCCATTGTGAGAACAGAGTCGAACGAGATGTGTAAGGTGTTGGTGAACAAAGAGGATGCCATTCCTGATAGTTGATAGAGTACGAGAACTGTTGAAATTTTTCTACAAAAGAACGCTCGAAGAACACGAACACAAGAGTACAGTAGAATACAATGCGCAAGGTAAGTGAAAAAGAGAAAGAAATCACTGTAAATAACTATGGAATGTTAATCGGTGAAGGAGAGAGAAAATTTGGATGTAACATTTCGCATGATGACAACCACGTGTCATTCATCCGACGACGCGTACAATATTTGAAATGATTTTGAAAAGTTTTATCAAAATTGAGAACTAGGAAAAGTATTTTAAAATGATTTCAAATTTTAACCGCGAGGGTGAAAAGGTAAATAACTAGTTGGCGCCAATATTGTATAATGTCACAGCTGATTTTAATATATCGCTGAGGGTAGAGCAGGATCTGATCACAAATAAGCATCTGCTGTGTATACGTAGCATCTGAGTGCATCCAGATCCCACATATTCAGCCGACTCAGTGCTTAACAATTCAGATCCTTGTTCCACCTACGATTAAGATCCTATCCAACGCAATATGCTTGCCTCAGCTGAAGGTCTTTGCGTTCCCCCTAAACAAAAGACTCGTAGCTGAGTTAAGCAACATCTGTCAACCTACAAATTGTTAGCGCACAGACTATTTCAAGGCAATTATAAGAGACCTAATATGTTTCTAAAATAAGAAACTTAGCGTCTGGTAGAGGCTTTGTGAAGATGTCAGCTACTTGCTGCTCAGTCGACACGTACTCCAACCGGACGTGTTTCTTTAGCACGTGGTCCCTTATAAAATGATGTCTGATGTCTATTTGCTTTGTTCTTGAATGCAGTACTGGATTTTGGGTGATCACGATGGCACTGGTGTTGTCACAGAGAATGGGCTCTTCAGAAGCATCAATGCCATAGTCCTTCAGCTGATGTTGAATCCATAGTATTTGAAAACAACATCTGCCAGTTGCTAGGTACTCAGCCTTCAGCTGTGGACGTTGCAATGGACGTCTGCTTCTTACTGAACCAGGAAATCAGTCGATCCCCTAAAAATTGAAAAGTCCCACTTGTGCTTCTACGATCAATCCTACATCCTGCGTAGTCTGCATCGCTATAACCGATTAGTTGAAAGCCTGAGTTTTTGGGATACCAAAGAACCACGTTGGAAGTGCCTTTTAAATATTTTAAAACCCTTTTGATAGCAATATAATGCGACTGTTTAGGCTCTACTTGAAATCTAGCACACATACAGACAGCAAACATGATGTCTGGTCTGCTAGCAGTTAAGTACAGCAAAGAGCCAATTATGCCACTATAAAGTGATACCTCAATGGCAGTACCAGCTTCATCTTTGTCCAATTTGATTGAAGAGCTCATTGGGGTCGCAGCTGCTGAACAGTTGTCCATGCCAAATTTCTTCAACAGTTCTTTCGTGTATTTAGCCTGGTTAATGAAAATTCCTATTTTCCAGCTGTCGAACTTGTAAGCCCAGAAAGAACGTCAGCTCCCCCATCATGCTCATCTCAAATTTGTCCTGAATTAATTTGGAGAACTTCTGGCACAATTTGGGGTTAGTTGACCCAAAAATTATATCATCAGCATAAATTTGAACTAATAAGATATGATCAGCTTTAACAAATTTAAACAGTGTCTTATCAACTGTGCCTTTTGTAAAATCATGCTCTATTAAGAATTTGGACAGTGTATCATACCAAGCTCTAGGTGCTTGCTTCAACCCAGTGTTAGGATAAAATGTATAGTTTTGGTGATAACAAAAATAAGATAAGTGTTGATACAAGCTACTGGTCATTCAGCCGTTGCAATTAACAACATAATTTATTCAAACGACAGGGTATCTCAGACTTGGGTTTTTGATATTAGTTCAGACGTTGAGGCAAATGCTTTCAGATGTTGATTTGATATCAGACGCAACCATTCAGACGACAAAGTACTTATTAACGAGTTGCAAAACTACGTCGTTTAGATAAGTTGAAACGACAGCATATGGTTTTGCGCTAGAATTCAGACGATGGATTAATGCATAGATTCAGACGTTGGTTATCATTCAGACGTTGGAGTTACTTTGATACAAACAAGAAAATATTTCAGACATTGAAGCTATCAGCCGTTGCAAGTACTCTATTGTTATTATGCTTCAACTGAAACTGCATATTCGATTAGGTGCAAGATAGTCATCTTCTGTGTGAAGGGAAAAGCTGATTATAAAAAAGAAATTTCAGGCGCAGACTACGAATTGATTCAAACGATATAAATATTCAAAATCAAAGGTGAAGATTGAATCGTACATTTGCCTGGAATTAAGGAGACAACGTTGGTACTATTTTGGGTAAATAGTACACATTTGCAGAAGTCGTTACACGGTGATTGTACAAATATGGAAAACGACATTTTGGCTCTGACGATGTGCAAGTTACCTTGTAGTGGAGCAGAGAATACGGTTGCATGATTTTCATAATTTCAAAAGGGATTTTATTTCCTTTACAGATCTAATCTACCGTTGTGAACGAAGACTATAAATAGCAGAAGTTTGAATTGAAGACTTACTTTTGCTCTAAAATTGCTTGCCGTTACTCTGCCATTTTTCTATCTCGAGCTTACTATCTGTTGAAGTTACTCTTAAGAAGCTCATACAACTCGAAGAACACAAGTGTTGATCTCCACAGAAATTTACCTTCGAGTCATTCTCTAGTTCAATCTTTTGAATCGTGTTTCGTTGTTTAGAAACCAGAGAATTTACAGTCTCATAGATTTGTATTTCACTGTCATATTTTATTGAGTCTGTAACGAACTGGCCTAGTGAAGCAGTTCGAAAAACATCTTTACGTTACCTATTTTCAGCAGCTGCGTCTGCACTTTGTATTTGGTGTTGCTAGGAGTTCACCTGGAGCGGGGCTCGGTGATCGGGTGTTTGTAGAAGGCCTGCACGCATCAAATATTCTACTGAAACCTTCCTGAAAAGGAAGAAGGGGAGACGTAGGATATTTATATCCGAACTTCCAGAAACAAACTCTCGACCCTTAAACTTTTACTTTACTCATTTATTTATTGGTTTATACTGTTCACTGATTTATTGGCTTTATTCCGCACATATTTGTTAGCCAAAATATCAGCCGTTACACTGAGATATCTTAAGTCTGATAACTCGGACTTAAGTTAAGCGGTGCTTGTAAAAATTGTTTTAAACGGATTCAAAAATTTAAAATACCAAGGAGTTCATTCAACCCCCCCCCCCTTTCTGAACTCCTAGGCCTGTTTTCGTGCCATATTGATCCTATCACCCATATAGAGCTTTATCCAATTTATAAACGTGATTTGGATATGTATGATCTACGAAGACAGGAGGTTGTGCAACATACACTTCCTCTGTTAAGATGTCATTAAGAAATCCACTCTTAACATCCATTTGAAATACTTTAAAATATTTGATTGCAGCATATGCAAGGAACATGCGGATGGCCTCTACCCTAGCTATTGGTGCAAACGTTTCATCAAAATCTATTCCTTCCATTTGCCTAAAGCCTTGTGCAAGTCTAGTTTTTTTTCTAGTTACTACTCCATCTTCATTCAGTTTATTCATAAAGACCCATTGAGTTCCTAAAACTGAATGATTATAGGGTCTAGGTACAAGTTGCCATACGTTATTACGCCTTAAATTGATTTAATTCTTCTTGCATAGCGTCTATCCACCTGGGGTCAGCTAAGACTTCATCTATTTGTTTAGGTTCTGTGTGAGATATGAATGCTGAATCAAAATGATCATGCATTAGCCGGCCTCGTGTGCGAACAGGAGAGTTAAAGTTACCTATGACCTGCTCAGGTGGATGATTTCTATTCCACCGAAGATCAGATCCAATGGGATTTGCTCCTTGTTGCATTTGAATGTCTGGCTAGATAGCAACTGCTGGATCAGCTGACACCAATTGATGTTTTTCATTGTTGGCTTGTGCGTCAGGTTCCAGCTTTTGTGATTGTTGTTCCATATGTGAGCTAGATTTAGCTCTTGTATCAGTTATTGGTCTGGATACCAGTTGATGTGATGTTGCTCGCGACTGATACCTCAGATGTTGGTCTTGATACCGATTGATATGCGGTTTTATTTTGTGCGTCAGATGTTGGTTGATGAATAGTAGAATCTGCTTGCGCAACATCTGTCTGAGCACCATCGTTTGAGCAGCATCTTGTGTATTCGTCACTTCAGTTCCAGCAGCAGGCACACTAGGTAAGATCTGATCCTGCCTTGAGTCAACGTTAGTCAAATCGATGACTACTAGATTTGAATTACCTGTCATATCTTGTTGTGCATTGTTAAGCGGTGTGTCCAGTGCTGGTTCCATCTCTGCTGAATATCTTTGTGGTGCCACATCATCATCTGAGTCATCAATGCTGGATGATTCAAGACGTGTACATATCGTTGAGGCTCGCAGATGAGTTGGATCTAAAACTTGTCTCATCAAATACAACGTGTGCTGACTCTTCAACGGTTAGGATCCTATTGTTGAATACTCGATACGCCTTGCTAACTGCTGAATAACCTAGGAATATATCTGCATCAGATTTTGCATCAAAAGCTGTTAGGTGCTTTTTGCCATTATTATGAATGAAACATCTACACCCAAACACCCTGAAATATGAAATATCATGTTTCTTTCCACTCCAGATCTCATATGGGGTTTTACCGTGCAACTTATTAACCATAGATCTGTTCTGAGTGTAGCAAGCTGTGTTTCTGCCCAGAATTTTTGTGAAATACCAGAATAAGCAATCATAGATCTGGCAGCTTCTTTTAAAGTACGATTCCTCCTCTCAGCAAGCCCGTTCTGCTGAGGAGTTCTAGCTGCTGACAGCTCATGCTTTATCCCTAAGTCTTCCAAATAAGAAGTCAATTTTTGATTTAAAAACTCGGTACCACGATCACTTCTTATCCGATTGACTGAACAAGATCTGTCATTTTGCAAAAGTTTTAAGAGACGTACAGCTGGTCGGTGGTTTCAGATTTTTCCTTTAAAAACAACACCCAAGTATATTTTGTAAAATCATCAATAACAACTAGGGTGTAGATCGTTCCCCCTAAGCTAGTTATGGGAATAGGACCAAAGAGATCCATATGTAAAAGCTCTAAGCTTCGGGAAGAACGTTTACCGCCTTTATTTTAAAAAGTAGATTTGATTTGTTTACCAAGCTGACATGCGGCACAGATCTTGTCTTTTGAAAAATTGATTTTGGGCAGACCAGAAACCATTTCATGCTGACTCAAATGAGCAAGATTTTTAAAGTTTAGATGGTTCATTCTTTGATGCCACAACCAGCTCTTGGAAGATTTGGCTGCTAAGCAAATTTGTTCAAATCCCATGGATTCTGACCAATTGATAATGTAGGTATTCCCCGATCTTTTACCTACCAATACAGTCAGTCCTTCTGGACTCTGAACTGTGCATGTGTGCTGTTTAAAATTAACTATGTAACCTCTGTCACATAGCTGACTAATGCTAATCAGATTGTAACGCAAGTTATCAACAACTAAACATCTGATATAGAAATGTTACCGTGGATAAGCTTACCCTTACCCACAGTGTTACCATGAGCGTTATCACCAAACACAATTTTTGCTCATCTGTGAGGTGTCACATCTGTTAGCAGCTTTTGATTTCCAGTCATATGTCTTGCACAACCGCTGTCCAGGTACCATATGGTTGATTCATCAGCAGCTTTGTACCTGTTGTTCTGCAATCATAAAACAGATTTTGGTACCCAGTTTTACTTGGCTCCAGATAGGATTACCCCTTTCGGGACCCATACTTGAATTACTTTAACAGCTTTCCCAGTATGATAGTCCATAAGGGTTTGTGCATAAGTACTGTGAAATCTGTTGAGCTTTGGTTTGGTATTTTGACCAACTTGATCTCTTCTCGGCTGAATCTTTTTCCAAACAGATTTGACCTTCCTAGAGCCACGTCTTTGTTGGTTCTGAACAAATGACTTGGATCCAGCTTTTTCCTTTTCCTTGTCAAGTCTGTTCTTTAGATAACCAGACTTTGGGCTCTCGGGTCTGTCATAACCGATACCAGATTTTCCTTTCTTATTCAATGGCTCCGATATCTGGTCGTTATACCGTACCGACTCACATGGATCATGTATCACACTAGCTTTGACAAAGCTCATTTTGTTGAACTTGTCATACACCAGTTGTGACTGAGTACTTGTTTCTCCAGATCTGCTTTTACTAACATTGAAACCCAACCCAGATTTATCATTAACTGGCTTTTGACTCTCTTGCAGCTTGTTCAAAGAAACTGAAGACTTTGTCCAGGAGCTCATCACCTCATTTAATCTTTCGTTTTCAGCTTTGAGCTCACTAGATTCATTTCTCAACAATTCATTCTCAGCCTTCAGCTTACTCAACTCGAGTTGTAAACTGTTAGCTTCACCAAGTTCAACAGTACTTGGTTCTACTGAACTATTTTTCAAATCAACGTTTTCAGCTTTAACTTCCTCGAATGTGTGAGAAAGCTTCCTGTACTCTTTGACCATATCATTGAGTGCACTGACAAGGTCTTCACGTGAAATTCAACATTAGAGAAATCGAATACCTCATCGTCTGATGTTTGATCAGCCATGAGACAGTGAACTTCCTCCTGTTCACTATCGTTGGATGAGGAGCTGCTGGATGTAGAATCTGAATCGGTATCAGCCCAGCTTTTGTTGCTTTCCTCAGCAACCAGTACTTTACGATCATTCTTGCGGCTGGGTCTTTTATCACCTCTTGTCCTCATCCTCCTATCTTTCGATCTTTCCTTGGATCTATCATCTGTCTTCTCATCTCGTTTGTATCGATCCTCCTTCTTTTCATTTCTCCTGTATCTATCTTCCTTCTTGGGCCTGTTGCAATCAGCTGCAAAGTGCCCTGGACGTCCACAATTAAAACAGTTCATATCAGATGCAACTTTATCATTTTTATGGATATTATTATAAGGAGTAGAAGGGTTGTAGGATCTTCTCAAGTATTTCCCAAACTTCTTAACGAATAGGGACATGACGTCGTTGGTGAGTTGATCAGTTGTCTTGATAGTTCTTGGAGAGCACTGTTCAGATGTTGTAGCTGCTAGCGCTTTGGTCGGCTGGGACGTTGATGGTCCAGCTTCTGCTCTTGTTTCCAACTCGAACTCATAAGCTTTAGCAGCTACGGTCGGCTGGAGGTTAATGGTCCAGCTTCTGCTCTTGTTTCCAACTCGAACTCATAAACTTTAAGGTTTGCAAATAGATCGTGGAGCTCCAGCTTATTGAGATCCTTGGACGCATGGCCATTGTCTTAACGTCCCACTCTCTGGGCAGCGCTCTCATCACCTTCAATGCCAACTCACGATTGCTGTATTATTTACCCAAACAGGTAAGCTCTATAACAACAGCACTGAAGCGCTCATCAAACTCTGTCATAGTTTCTCCATATTTCATTTTTATGGACTCATATTTTTGTTGAGCGACAGTTAGCTTGTTCTCCTTAGTCTCATCATTGCCTTCACATATTTGTGTCAGCTTTTCCCAAATGTCTTTTGCTGTGGCGCAGGTCTTTACTTCGCTGAACATGTTTTTGTCCAGTGTCTTGTAGAGCATGTCCCTGGCCACATTGTCCAGATTTGCTTTATTTTTGTC
Source organism: Dorcoceras hygrometricum (assembly GCA_001598015.1). Classification (NCBI taxonomy): domain Eukaryota; kingdom Viridiplantae; phylum Streptophyta; class Magnoliopsida; order Lamiales; family Gesneriaceae; genus Dorcoceras; species Dorcoceras hygrometricum. The sequence continues at coordinate 55,865 of KQ986826.1, forward strand.
CTCATTGGTGTATTCATGTCTGCTCTTCTCCAGATACTGAGGCTCGCCATTGGATATTGCAAAGGATAAGTTTGGCTTCATTATCTTCATCGGCCCTTCTGTGATAACTGACCACATGTCGTCATCCTGAGCAGGCAGATGCGCCTGCATGCAAATCTTCCAATCATCGTAGTCCTTCTTAGAAAAAATGGGAATCTTGTTGTGAGAAGTCTACATTTTAAAATATGATAAACACAAACAACAGACTGTTCAATAACTGAGATGCGCAGGCTCTGATACCAATTGATAGGATCAATATGGCTCGAAAAACAGCTGTAGGAGTTCAGAAGGGGGGGGGTTGAATGAAATCCTAGTATTTTACAATTTTATAACCTTTTTAAACCAAGTTTTACAAGCACCCGCTTAACTTAAATCCGAGTTACCAGATTTAAGATATCTCAGTTCAAACGCTGATTTCTTGGCTAACAATATATGTGCGGAAATAATCCAATCAAACAGTGAACAGTGTACGGTAAATAATTGCAGTAATGTAAAAATTTAATGAATAAGAGATTTGTTTATGGAAGTTTGGATATCAATATCCTACGTCTCTCCTTCTACCTTTTCAGGAAGGTTCCACTAGAAGATTTGATGATTACACCCCTTCTGCAAACACCAATCACCGAGCCTCGCTCCAGGCGAACTCCTAGAAACACCAAACAAAAAGCAGACGCAGCTGCTGTTTACAAACAATGATATTTTTTGAACTGCTTCACAAAGCCAGTTCGTTATAGACTCAATAGAATATGACAGTGAAATAGAAATGATTTTTGAGTGCAAATCTTCTGGTTTCTAACTAAGAAACTCGATTCAACAAGGTGAACCAGAAGATGAATCGAAGGTATTTTCTGTGATAGCTTAGTTGTATGTTCTTCGAGTTTCAGAGCTTTTGAAAGATAATGTCAATGGATGAAAAGCTCGAGAGTGATAAAGACTTTGAATAACAGAGTGTTGGAGAGTGTAACAGCCGAGCGTAAGAGAGCTTCTTCAATTTAAATTCCAGCTATTTATACTCTTCGTCCTCCAACGATCATTAAATTCACCCAAGGAAACAAAATACTTTTGAATAAATGTCCATCGCATATTCTGCTCCACTAAAATGGTGAATTGCGCTTCGTCTCAGCTAAAATGTCGTCTTTTCAAAATTATGCAAACACCATATAACGTCCTCTGTATATTGTGTACTATTTACCCAAAATAGTACTGATGTTGTCTCCTTAATTCCAGGCATATGTACGATTCAATATTCACCATTGATTCTTTCCAATTTGAACATTGATAGCGTTTGAATCAGTTCATCGTTTGTGCCTGAATATTTTCCCTTAATTTCTCTCATCGTTGTTTGTGAAGTTGCAGCTGAATAGATACTTGAATATTTGCAACAGCTGAGTGCTTTAACACTTGAGTTATTCCATCAGCTGAATGATTTACTAGTCATTTGAACAACTGAATACTTTGTAACATCTGGCTACAACTACTGAGAGATTGTCTTGACACCTGAATTATCCCCCTTTTTTCAATTAGACAAATAAGATATGTCTGAGTACTTCGTAACGGCTGGTTCCAACGACTGAAGGCTTCAACATCTGAATGCTAACCAACAGCTGAATCCATGCATAACTCAACGTCTGAATCCTAGCTCAAAACGCTGTCGTTTCAACTTATGCAAATGACGTAGTTTTGCTAACGTTAACACCCGAATAATTGCGTCTGATATCAAATCAACAACCACTGAATCACAGCGGCTGAATATACTGAACTTCTGAAATAGATACCCAACGTCTGGATCCAAATCAACTGTAGTCAACGTCTGAATCCATACCAGAATCTGATAACCCGTATATATTCAACGTCTGAAAATATTTAACTCAACATACGTAGTTGATAATCTTCAACGTCTGACTCTAGATGCTATCTTAAATTTAGCACTGTCTTATTTTGTAATCACCAAAACTAATAAATTTTATCTTAACAAAAAGCATGAGGCAGCGGCGGCTAGCGGCGGTGGCGGCGGGAGGTGGCTGAGAGTGGATGGGAGGGGAGAGGAGAATTATGATTGAATAATCAAGTGGGTTCTTCTTTCTCACTTGATTATTGAATCATAACTCTCCTCTCCCCTCCCATAGACTCTCAGCCTCCTCCCGCCATCGTCGCCGCCGCTACTTGCCGCTTCCACGTGCTGCCAGACCCCGTTCCGGCCGTCTTGGCAAGGAGAATCCTTTCGTGACAATTTGATGTGATTTCTAGTGCAGGGCAACGAAGGAATTTGGAAACCGATCATGGACCGGATTAGGTGAACAATCTGAGATTCAACCGTTTAAGTGCTATTGGCACGTGAAACCGGAATAGTCGGAGCCGGGCGCAAATTCGCCAAAGTAAATATTTCTAAACATCCTATGAATGTTTAGCTTTTGTTTTATTCGCGTAGGAGCGTTCTCGGGCATAAAATTTTTTAAAACTTTCGTTGTGCCCCGGGAGTGTGATTTGGATCCATCGCATGCTCCAAACAGTGGTATCGGAGCTTCAGGCTCGGATCGATCATACTTGAATTTCATTATGATAATTCTGTTGATGCAATTAAAATGACAAAATATGATTTTATATTTAAAATGTGATTTTGTTGGATAAATCCAAATTTGATTTGATTGTTTCATGTATGTCAATTAATTTGATTGATTGCATAGATAAATGATTATGGGATAATTAGTACGTATATATATATATATTATATATTTGATATATCTTGTTGTTGAATCCGCATGTGTTTTAAATATGATTTAAAATTAATGAGACCAAAATTTTCGAAATAAAATCCCTCATGTTAAATGTGATTTAAAATTTATATAAAAAGATTAAATTTTCATGATTGAATTGATGGAACTTAGTTTAATGATAATTATGAAGTAATGTGGCAAAACGTAATCTAAGAGTGTCCTTCATAGACCGGCTTAAAAATGGCTTGTACCGACGGGGCTCACTGAAGGGTGTTGCTTTGTCTTAGGAAGTTGGATTTTAAGCGGGCCTTAGCCCCTCCAATGACCTAGAAGCACTATTAGAAAACGTTAATCCATAGATCCTAAATTGATCATAAAACAAAAGTTTTATTCAATAAGATTATGAAGCTAAGGGAATTTAAATATTGTTTGAAATTTCCTAACTTCCATAAACAAAGGGTGTACGCCGATGCTACCGCATGCATAGCGCGACTCATATTATTGGGGGGTTTTGTGTGTCGAAAGTTGTACACGCCATTGACACTTGCTGTTAGTTGAATGGAACTCCCATGACGTTGGCTCATATTATTGGGGACGTCATGGCGACCGTCCATTACAACTCGACATTGATGGGTCATCTTGACACATGATGGTAATCGGTATCATATTATTGGGCCCTTACTGGACGTGAGGTAAATGCATAGGGGTTGCATTTGATGAAATTGAGCTCTACCTTTAGGAGATCATGGTTGGCTGATATTATTCGGGACCAAGATTTCTTGATTGGACTCTGTGTACCACTGAGGAAACTGGTTTTCCCGATTTCATTGGAGGGTGGTGAAATCGTTAAAATAGTGGGAGGGTAATTCATAAAGCTAAATGTTGTTTATGTCTTAGTGTATTTTCATAAATAGTCGATAATGCATGTCTGTTTTTCCTTTCAGTATATACTGCTATTAAAATGTCTTCGATTAAAAATTCATTTGCTGCTATACTGGATAGCAACAAACTGACTGGCGCTAACTACATGGATTGGTTGTGAAACCTCAAGATAGTGTTGGCTTCGGAGAAGCTTCTCTACACACTAGAGAAGAGCCCTCCGAAGGAGGCCCCTGCTGGTGTCAGTCCTGAGGAGCTGACGAAATTGGAGAGATGGTGGGACCATGAGATCAAGGCACGATGCTACATGTTGGCTTCTATGTCCAACGAACTGCAGCGATGATTCGAGAAGACGGGGTATGCTGCTGACATACACCATCACCTCAAAGAGCTATACGAGGAGAACTCTCGGGAGGATAGGTTCACTACGATCAAGGAGCATATGGTTGGCCGCATGCGCAAGGAGACTTCGGTCCCCAAGCATGAGTTCCGTATGATTGGGATCATTGAAAAGTTGGTGGACCTCGAGATCTCGCTTCCACATGAACTATCTGTGGATTAGCTTCTCCTCTCCCTCCCTGCTGCGTTCGACCCATTTGTGGTAAACTTCAACATGAACAAGCTGGATGCCACCCTTTAAGAGTTGGTGAACATGCTTATAGTGTTTGAATGGATCATGAAGAAGACTAGCCCATCCTCCTTTTGGGCTCTTCTTCATCAGTGAAGAAGGGGCCCAAATGCAAGGTAAAAAGCGTTCTGCCCCTACGAAGGAGGATAAGCCCAACAAGAAGCCCAAGCCAAGGGCTCCTAAACCCAACAAGTCTGAGGATGTTTGCCACCATTGCCACAAGACTGTGAAATGGAGGAGGAACTGCCGGGATTACCTTGAGTATCTACGAGCAGCAAAACGTATATTCTACATTGAAATAAATATGTCTCTTAATTCAACTTCTTGGGTACTTGATACCGAATGTGGATCTCATATCTGCAATGACTTGTAGGTAATGACAAGAAGTAGGCGGCATAGGATGGGTGAGACCCACTTGAGACTGTGAAACGGAGCAAGAGTTGTTGCTGTAGCGACAAGAGATGTTTATTTATTCTGCATCTAATATCAAGTTGTTGTTAAAGGATGTTTTATGTGTTCCTGATTTAATAAAGAACGTCATTTCTGTTTCTATGCTTGATAGTGATGGATATTCTTGTCATTTTGCTAATACTATTTGCAATATTTACAAGAATGAATGTTTAACTGGAACTGGGGAATGCGAAAAGAATCTATACAACTTAAAATTAAGAGAAGTTCCAACTCACGGTGTGGAAAAATATACAACAACAAATCAAAATGAAATACGATAGTCTAAATCCGGCACAAATTTGGCATGCTAGGATAGGTCATATTTCCTTAAAGAGGATGAACAAGTTGGTTAGGAGTGACATGTTTAATATGTCTGATATTAACCCCTTACCAACTTGCGAGTCTTGTATCAAAGGAAAAATGACAAAGTTGCCCTACAAGGGCAAGGGTGAACATGCTCAAGACCTATTGGACTTGATCCATACTAATGTGTACGGCCCCCTTAGCATTGTTACTATGTCCGGCCACACATACTTCGATGACCTTTACCTATGATTACTCTAGGTATGGGTACTTGTCAGGCCCAAATCAACAAAGATTAACAACACAATTAAACACATAATCATGGAAGCATAAAATAGGGCTTAAAAATTTTTCGAAATACATGGGCCTGAACTCAAAATCGTCATTCAAAATAATACATACTAAAAATAGGATTTAACTCAAAATCGAAACACAGACAAGTAATCAAAATCTCAATACAGATCCCCAACTTACATAGAAACTCAGGGCATCCCCTGGTTCAATACATAATATAAATACACTGGGACTCAACCAAACGGGGATCTACTAGCTGCAGCTCCACTCTGCCTAGCCAGATTACCTGCGGCTCCGCAATGGGTAACCCAAACCCAAGAACACAAAAGCAGGAAAAGAAATACGAGGTCAAACCTCAGTACAAAGAGCACTAAGACAACAGCAACTCATAAACATGCAGTATATCAAAACATGAATGCATGAGGGCTGTCAAAGAATCGGTCATCTAGGCCAACGAGTCAGTAGGCAAATCAATGGCGAGCCTCTATACCACGCACAGCCAATTAGCCGGTGTAAATCATCAGTCCGTGATCTTCAGGGCTGGCCACTCAATTACCCATCACAGCTCGATGGTAATCAGACACGACAAATCAATCAGTCACCACTCCGATGATAGCATTGGACCTTTCAGGAACGACACATCTGTCTGCCAATCACAACGTGGCTCTTTCTCAGGTTCTCAATCAATCATCAGGCTCAATATGTATGCATGAATTCCATGAAATTAAAATCTGATTTCTACATGCATAATTCACGTAAACAGAACATATAAATTCAGGTATGAGCCACAACTGTTCACGTAAAGCACAATAATCACACAAACAGATTCCACAGAGCATCATTCATGCTTCAAAACACTACACGCTTATGCCAAAGCTGTAATCAGAAGCTCAATTTGTACCTCAAAGGTCATATTCTACTCAACAGATCTCATCAGGACATGGAAAACACAGCAGGAACTGCCTGGGAGCTCAAATCCAGAAGCTCAAACGAACTAAGGAATACTCGGGTCAACTGTCGCAGAAATTCACGAACACAGGGATTCCTTTGTGCTCCTCCTACACGTCGAATCAGGTCGCCTACCTGGTAACAATCGAAAGAGCTAAGCAAGACGAGTTCAGCGCCACCGGTCTTGCTCCAAACAACGGCGGAAATCGACGGAAAAATCGGAGAAATAGTGCTCGGTGAACTGTAAGGGTTTAGAGGGTATCAGTGAAGGAGATAGTAAATATCGGGTTCGAAAATTACGCTAAGTGTCGAACAAAACTTGTATTTAAATCCTCGAAACCAGCTTCTGCTCTTATCAACTCAGATCCCATCTTGCACTATAGCAGGAATCCTCACATCTGAATCCAGCGTTTACTCACATCTGGCTCAGCTGTCACGAATCAGACTTCGCTACACTCCTCTAACGCACAACAGCAAACGACGTCGCGCTAACTAATCAAAACGACGTAGCAGAGCTTCAACAGCTGGAACAGATCTCTCTCTCTCTAACAACATCTGAACAGCGCTAACAGTAGCATTCAACTCGGATGTGTTGACCAAAACGTGGCATCTTCTCGCATCCGCGCGCTAACGCTAACAGATGTCTCTCGCTACCCTCAAAACAGCGCTCGCTAGCTACGCATCACCGTGACTAGCATTGACATCTGAATCACGCCACAACTGAGTATCCACATCTGACTGCTCCCAAATTCCCGTGCAAAGACGCTTCTGGCCCATCTTCTTCCAGCAATGATCCTCAAGTATGAATTACTACTGGAATCACACCTCTTATCAAAAGACTCAACGAATCAACTCCAAATTCAACACAGATTTCTCCCGATAGAAACCAGTAACTCAAAGCTGAAAAAATCTAAACCAAAATCTGAATTTCGAAAATCCACTACTCCCGATTAATCAAAATTTTCGAATCTCAATCCTCATATTCTCCCCACCTTAAGAGATTTCGTCCTCGAAATCAAAGGCAAACACAGAGAAGAATTAACAAAACATCAAAACTCACCAACACAACTCCACCGTCAAAGCCCAAACAGATGAGGCCACTCTTGTCTCATATTCTCCTCAACTTCCCAGGTAGCTTCTTTGGCCATGCTTACTCCACTGGACCATCACCAACGGAATTACCTTATTCCTCAACTGCTTCTCCTTTCTATCCAGAATCTGAACTGGATATTCAACATAACTCAAGGCAGAATCTAGCTCAACTTCATCAGTTCTCAACACATGGGACGGATCTGGCTCATATTTCCTCAACATTGTTACATGAAAAACATCATGTATCGCTGCTAATTCACCAGGCAGCTGCAATCTATAAGACAACTGTCCAATCCTTTCAACAATCTCAAAGGGACCAACAAATCTAGGAGCTAATTTGCCCTTGAATCTGAATCTAATCACGCTCTTGAAAGGAGAAATCTTAAGAAATACTCTATCACCAACTTCGAATTCCAGATGTCGGCGTCTTCTATTAGCATAGCTAGTGAAGCGATCTTGTGCAGCCTTCATTCTACTTCGAATTATCGAAACCTGATCTCTCATATGCTGCACAAACTCAGGGGTCAAAAGCTGTTTCTCACCAACTTCCTCCAAACAGATCGGAGATCTACACTTGCGACCATACAATGCTTCGAATGGAGCCATCCTGATAGTCACTTGGTAGCTGTTGTTATAAGAAAACTCAACCAAGGATAGCGAATCATGCCAGCCACTATCGAAATCCATCACAATTGCTCGCAGCATGTCTTCTAAAGTCTGAATGGTCCTCTCAGATTGGCCATCTGTCTGGGGGTGATAAGCAGTGCTCATCGCCAACCTCGAACCCATAGCTGCTTGCAAGCTCTTCCAGAATCTAGATGTAAATCTTGGATCTCTGTCAGACAATATCGAAACAGGCATCCCATGCAATCTAACCACATGGTCGATGTACAATCTTGCCATTTTCTTCATCGAACACCTCACATCATAGGGAATGAAATGGGCTGACTTCGAGAGTCTATCAATCACTACCCAAATTGCATCACATCCCCTACTCTATCGAGGTAAATGAGTCACAAAGTCCATGGCGATGTGCTCCCAATTCCACTTAGGCACTTCTAAACTTTGCAATAATCCACCAGGTCTCTTTCTCTCGGCCTTGACCTGTTGACAGTTCAAGCATCGAGCAACAAAACCAGAAATGTCGCTCTTCATGCCTTCCCACCAGTAGTGAGACTTCAAAGCATGGTACATCTTTCTCTCGCCCGGATGCACACTGTACCGACTACAATGCGCTTCATTCAGAATAGTCTCTTTCAAATCAATCAGGTTCGGAACCACTAATCTTCCTCGGAATCTCAAACACCCATCAGCAGCGACAATAAAATCTTCAGACTGACCATTCTGGGCCTTAATCTTCACCTAATTAATGTAAGGATCAGTCATCTGCGCTTCGTTGATGTCAATCACAATCTGTGGTTCAACCTGAATGGAAGAAACCATGAAGTATTGATCACTCGGCTGAATCGCCAACCAGAAGTACCTAACTGTTCGTGGACTCTCGAGATACTCAAAGATGTTAGCATCGCAGGCTCGGCTTTCCTACTCAAAGCATCGGATACTAAGTTCATCCGCCCAGGCTGATAATGAATCTCGCAATCAAAATCCTTGAGCAACTCCATCCAACGACGTTGTCTCATATTCAGATCTGACTGAGTGAAGATATACTTCAAACTCTTGTGGTCGGTGTACACCACAAACTCTTCACCATACAAATAGTTACGCCAGATCTTCAAGGCAAAGACAATCGCTGCCAATTCCAAGTCATGAACAGGGTACCTTGTCTCATGGGGCTTCAATTGTCGAGACGCATACGCAATCAACGTACCCATTATGCATTAGAACACATCCTAAACACTCAGATAGGTATCAGAGCAAACCACAAAACCTCCAGAACCCAAAGGCAAAGCTAACACATGAGCAGTAGTCAACTTCTCCTTAAGTGTCTGGAAACTCGACACACACTCATCAGTCCAAACAAACATCCTATCTTTATGAGTCAATTGCGTCATTGGCTTGGCTATCGAAGAGAACTTCTCGATAAAACGCCTATAATAGCCAGCCAGTCCTAGGAAACTACGAATCTCAGATACATTCCTAGGTCGCTCCCAGTTATGAACTGCTTCGACCTTACTCGGATCCACAGAAATCCCTTGAGCAGAGATGACATGACCCAAAAAGATTACTCTGTCCAGTCAAAATTCACCTTGCTGAACTTGGCAAACAACTGCGAGTCTCTCAACTTCTGCAATACCAATCTCAGGTGCTCCTTATGCTCTCTGAAACTCCTCAATACACCAAGATGTCATCTATGAAGACTATCACGAATCGATCGATATACTCGCTGAAGACACGATTCATCAAATCCATGAAAACAGGTGGGGCATTCGTCAGCCCAAAAGGCATCACAAGAAACTCATAATGCCCATACTTGCAACTGATCAAACAAGTCACCGATCCTCGGTAACGGATGCTTATTCTTGATCGTTGCTTTATTCAACTGCCGAAAATCAACGCACATCCTCATAGATCCATCTTTCTTCTTCACGAACAAAATCGAGCTCCCCAAGGTGACATACTCGGTCAGATGAAGCTTTTCTCAAGAAGATCTCTCAACTGATCCTTGAGTTCTTTCAACTCAGCTGGTGCCAATCGATACGGAGCTCTAGAAATCGGGGCTGTCCCTGGTAAAATCTCTATACCGAAATCAATCTCTCTTCTCAGAGGAAATCCAGGAATTTCTTCTGGAAACACATCTGGAAACTCTCTGACGACCGGGATATCGCTCAACTCCAAACGCGACTCTTGGGAAACATCAAGCGCATAAATCATGAATCCAGCGTTACCCAGCGATAGCAGACTAAACATCTCCATGGCAGACACCAGTGGAATCTTCGAGCGTGAATCAGCACCGTAGAAATCCCCTTCTCTCTCGATTCAGGGCGAAATATCACCACACCATGGAAACAATCAACAATAGCCTTATAGCTGGACAACACATCCATTCCCAAGATACAATCAAAATCGCTCATCTCCAGAGAGATTATATTCGCCACTATCACATTCTGATCAAACCGAATCACACAATCCACCACAATCTCACCAGACAACAACCACGCACCAGCAGGAGTTGACACAGATACAACATCACACAGTGGGGTAACTCTCAACCCACACTCATGCACAAACCATGCAGAAACAAAGGAGTGTGATGCTCCAGTATCAAATAAAACTCTCATAGGAAAATCAAAGATAGAGCATGTACCTGCGATCACGTTACTAGGTATCTCATCAGCCTGCTCCCTCGACAAAGCATTCACCTGAGCCTACTGCGGTCCCAAAAACTGTGGTCTCGAAGGTCCTCCAAACCTAGACGGTTCACGGGGTTGGAATCCAGATCGTTGGGTCCGGGCAGGAGGTTGCGGCCCCTGCGAAGAACCACCAGCCGAACCTTGCTGCGAAGGAATCGAAGACTATCCCCTCAACAAAGGACACACTCTCAGAAAGTGTCCAGGCTGCCCACAGTTGTGGCAAGTCCCCTGAACTCCACGGCACTGTGAAGTCATGTGCTTACCACCGCACTGTCCACAAGACACTTCTCCTAAACCACTGCCACCAGAGCTCACAGAACCAGAGGAACTCGAATTCTACTTCTTCTTAAACTGCTTCCCACGAGGCCTGAACCTCTGACGGTTCGATTGCTGCAAAGTCTGAGGAGACTGAGAAGAATGCGTACCTTCAGGTGTAGGGAGGTAGCCTCGTCCAACTGTCATCGGAACCTGCATCGGCGCATCCAGCAAAATCTCCTCAATATCAACCGCTCGATTCACAGCCTCAGCATACGTTGATGGGGCACCAGCCAACACCAACTGAAACAACTCCGGCCTCAATCCTTTAATAAACTTGTTCCTCTTCGTTCGCTCCTGGCTAGTAACATGATGGACATAAGCCAGAAGAGAAGAAAACTGTCTGGCGTACTCCAAAGTGTCAAACAAGTCCTCCATGTGCTCCAACCAGCCTTCAGCCGAAAGGCCACCCTCGGAGCCAGTGAACGTAGGGGGATTCGTCCTCTGAAATCGGGTTAAGACTAACTCCATCTCACCTATCTGTCTAGTCACGTCCTCCACCTCTGCCTGTCTCTCTCTATGGTGCAAAGGTACATTCTGCTGAACATCCTCGTCGCTCTCCGAGGCCCTAGACTCTTCAGCAGAACGTCTAGCAGTCCTACCTCTACCTCTCCTCGGCGGCATCTAATCAAATATCAAGAGAAGACTAATAGCAGGTAATCATAGAGACAGATATGAAATCAAGCAAGTCACAGAGTCAAGCCAGAAATCAAATCAAAACTCTGTGACTAGACTCGAGTGTGATCAAAAGAAAATGAGCTTATACCAATTTAAGCTCTGATACCAAAAATGTCAGGTCTGTGCTAATCAACAAAGATTAACAACACAATTAAACACATAATCACGGAAGCATAAAATAGGGCTTAAAAACTTTTCGAAATACATGGGCCTGAACTCAAAATCGTCATTCAAAATAATACATACTCAAATAGGATTTAACTCAAAATGCAAACACAGACAGTTAATCAAATAAATCTCAATACAGATCCCCAACCTACATTGAAACTCAGGGAATCCCCTGGTTCAATACATAATATAAATACACTGGGACTCAACCAAACGGGGATCTACTAGCTGCAGCTCCACTCTGCCCAGCCAGATTACCTGCGTCTCCTGCAATGGGTAACCCAAACCCAAGAACACAAAAGAAGGAAAAGAAATACGAGGTCAAACCTCAGTACGATGAGCAATAAGACAACAACAACTCATAAACATGCAGTATATAAAAACATGAATGCATGAGGGCTGTCAAAGAATCGGTCATCTAGGACAATGAGTCAGCTGGCAAATCAAAGGCGAGCCTCTATACCACGCACAGTCAATCAGCCGGTGGAAATCATCGGTCCGTGATCTTCAGGGCTGGTCACTCAATTACCCATCATAGCTCGATGGTAATCAGACACAACAAATCAGTCGGCCACCACTCCGATGATAGCGTTGGACCTTTCAGGCACGACACATCTGTCTGCCGATCACAACGTGGCTCTTTCTCAGGTTCTCAATCAATCATCTGGCTCAATATGTATGCATGAATGCCATGAAATTCAAATCTGATTTCAACATGCATAATTCACGTAAACAGAACATATGAATTCAGGTATGAGCCACAACTGTTCACGTAAAGCACAATAATCACACAAACAGATTCCACAGAGCATCATTCATGCTTCAAAACACTACACGCTTATGCCAAAGCTGTAATCAGAAGCTCAATTCGTACCTCAATGGTCAGATTCTACCTCAACAGATCTCATCAGGACACGGCAAACACAGCAGGAACTGCCTGGGATCTCAAATCCAGAAGCTCAAACGAACTAAGGAATTCTCGGGTCAACTATCACAGAAATTAACGACCACAGGGATTCCTTCGTGCTCCTCTTACGCATCGAATCAGGTCGCCTAACTGGAACAATCTAAAGAGCTAACCAAGAAGAGTTCAGCGCCACCGGTCTTGCTCCAAACAACGTCGTAAATCGACGACAAAATCGGAGAAATAGTGCTCAATGAACAGTAAGGGTTTCGAGGGTATCAGTGAAGGAGATAGGAAATATTGGGTTCGAAAAATACGCTAAGTGTCGATCAACACTTGTATTTAAATCCTTGAATCCAGCTTCTACTCTTATCAACTCAGATCCCATCTTGCACTACAGCAGGAATCCTCACATCTGAATCCATCGCTTACTCACAGCTGGCTCAGCTGTCACGAATCAGACTTCGCTACACTCCTCTAACGAACAACAGCAAACGACGTCGCGCTAATTAATCAAAACAACATAACGGAGCTTCAACAGCTGGAACAGATCTCTCTCTCTCTCTAGCAACATCTGAACAGCGCTAACAACAGTAGTCAACTCGGATGTGTTGACCAACACGTGGCATCTTCTCGCATCCATGCGCTAACGCTAACAGATGTCTCTCGCTACCCTCAAAATAGCGCTCGCTAGCTACGCATCACCGTTGACTAGCGTTGACATCTGAATCATGCCACAACTGAATATCCACATCTGACTACTCCCAAATTCCCACGGAAAGACGCTGCTGGCCCATCTTCTTCCAGCGATGATCCTCAAGTCTGAATTACTACTGGAATCACATATATTATCGAAAGACTCAACGAATCAACTCCAAATTCAACACAGATTTCTCCCGATAGAAACCAGTAACTCAAAGCTGAACAACTCTAAACCAAAATCTGAATTTCGAAAATCCACTACTACCGATTAATCAAAATTTTCGAATCTCAATCCTCACAGTACTTGTACCTAATGAAGCACAAGTCTGACTCCTTTGAAAAGTTCAAGGAGTTCAAGGCTGAAGTAGAAAATCAGCTGGGAAAAGGTATTAAAACACTTCGATAGGAAGGAGGTGGAAAATACTTGAGTGCCGAATTTCAAGACTATCTTAAGGAGAATGGGATTCTCTCACAGTGGAACCCTCCGATCACACCACAACTAAACCGTGTAGCGGAGTACTTGAGTGCCGAATTTCAAGACTATCTTAAGGAGAATGGGATTCTCTCACAGTGGAACCCTCCGATCACACCACAACTAAACCGTGTAGCGGAGTGTCGTAATCGAACATTTATGGACATGGTTCAATCTATGATGAGCTTCATTGAACTTCTTACCTCGTTTTGGAGCTAATCGCTCAAAACAGCGGTATTTTTGTTGAACAATGGTCACACCAAGGTAGTGGATAAAACTCCATATGAGATATGGATGGGCAAGCCACCCAAGTACTCGTACTTGAGGATTTGTGGATGTGCTGCTTACATGAAGCAGACAGTGGGAGATAAGCTGGATAATAGATCCATCTTATGCTACTTCGTTGGGTATCCAAAAAATTCTATTGGATACTGCTTCTACTATCCCAGTGAAATTTCTAGAAATGCCACCTTTTTGGAGAAGAATTTCTAAATGATAGAAAAGACAAGATAGGAGAACTTGAGGAAGTTCGAGAACCAACTGAAGTACCAAGTGAATCTCCAACACCTCAAGAACCAATCCCTGATATGGACACACCTAGGAGATCTGAAAGGGTTCCTAGGGCTCCTGTTGGATATAGTTTTCTCCTTCAAGAGGATCAAAGTGATCCAACTGTTGGATGTGATCCAAGAACCTTCAAGGAGGTAATTTCCGATGTTGATTCTAATTTATGTCTTGACGCAATGTGATCTGAGATAGACTCGATGCATTCGAACCAAGTTTGACTCTTGTAAGTCCTCATGAAGGAATAATTCATATTGGATGCAAATGGATATACAACAAAAACTTGGGCCTGATGGTAAGGTACTGACCTACAAGGCTCGACTGGTCGCAAAAGGCTACACTCAAAGGCAATGTGTTGACTATGATGAAACCTTTTCACCTGTCGTGATGTTCAAGTCAATTAGGATTCTGCAAGCCATAGCGGAATGGTGACTATGAGATATGGCAAATGGATGTGAAGACTGTGTTTCTTAATGGAAATATTAAGGAAGAAATCTATATGACGCAGCCTGAGGGTTTCACATCCATTGGAAGTGAGCATAAAGTATGGAAACTTCAGAGATTGATCTACAATCTCAAGCAAGCATCGATAAGTTGGAACCTGAGGTTCGATGAAACGATTAAATAATTTGGTTTCATCAAGAATCCCGATGAGCCATGTGTGTATAAGAAGGTATTTAAGAATGCCATGACATTCCTTGTACTTTATGTTGATGACATTCTACTCATAGGCAATGATGTAGGAATGCTGCAATCAACTAAAGTATGATTGTCTGGTAGATTCTCGATGAAGGACATTGGTGATGCATCCTACATTCTTTGAATACAGATCTATAGGGATAGATCAAAACTGATGCTCGGACTCATCCAAGCAAGCTACATCGATACCATACATAAGAGATTCTCTATGGAGGAGTCCAAGAGTGAACGCCTACCTATGTGCCACGGGGTCACTCTATCTAAGTCTATGTGTCTGAAGACTGATAAAGAGATAGAGACAATGACACGTGCGTCATATGCCTTGGCATTAGGTAGTATTATGTACGGTATGATCTCGACCTAATCGGATTTTTCATATGCTCTTAGCGTCATGAGCCGATACCAAGTATACCCCGGCCACATGAATTGGAAGGCTATGAAAGATATTCCTAAGTACTTATGAAAGAACAAGAATATGTTCATGGTCTATGGGGGTGGTCAACTGAAATTGGAAGGCTACACTGATTCTAGCTTTCAGTGCAATGTGGAAGACTCGAAGTCAACTCTGGATTTGTATTCATGCTCAATGGTGGTGCTGTCTCGTGGAAGAGTTCCAAGCAAGACACCACTGTGGGTTCAACCACTGAGGCTAAATACATTGCAGAATCAGATACTGCTAAGGAGGCTGTTTGGATGACAAATTACATCCAAGAGTTGGGCATAATTCTTGAAATAGTTGGTCCAGTTCCGGTGTACTGTGACAACACGGGTGCCATTGCTCATGCAATGGAGCCCAGGTCTCATCAGTGATCCAAACATATCTTGAGAAAATTCCACATTATCCGGGAAACTGTGGGAAGAAGAGATATCTTTTTCGAACGAGTCACCTCTGTAGACAACATTGCTGACCCACTTACGAAGCCCTTTCAAGGAACATTGTTTGAAAAACATCACGAAGCAATGCAAATGCGTCTCATGAGTAGTTGGCTTTAGGGCAAGTGGGAGATTGTTAGAGTAGGTGTCCAACTAGCCAACTTGTGGCATGTGGGTTTTCTCTTGTTGACTCTATGTAAAACGATCTTTATTTATGAAATTCGCATTCTTGTATGGCATTCTTTATCTTCATTATTATTACAAATTTTTGGATAAAGACCTTGAAGCACTATAGTGTATGTTAGATGTGATTGGATTTGATGGCTATCATGAAACACATCTAATAGTCAATGTGTTCTAAACTAGTTCCTATAGGATTAGCACTCAAGTGGCTGCTGCTGCTTTCGATAATGTTGATGTTCGGAATGAGGTTAAAGAGATCAATACTAAAGTAACAGAGTTGGATGGGCAGGTTGCTACCATTAGAAGCTAATTGCTTGATTTCCCTGCACAGGCACAGGAGAATTATAACAATCTTTCCTCTCAGTTGGGTGAACTTTTTGCCTACATTAATCGTGATAATGACAAAAAGGGGGAAGATAGTAGCAGCAGCCGCCCTCAACCGCCTCCCGATGATCAAAACAGACCAGGTGGTGGCAGTGGTAGTAGACCAGATGATCAGAGCAGATATGGTGGAGTCTCTGTCAGCAGAGATGTTGGAACAAGAGGCAGCGGTAGTGAAAGTCGGAGAAGAGGTGATAAGAGTGGATCAAAGAGAAAACGATCCAGTGGTGGTGGTGAGTCGCCGGTTTGTGGTATATTTTACGGACCGTATCTTTTCGCCTAAACGAGACGCAGAATATTGGATCACGGGGAAGAAACAGTTTTAGGATATTTTCTTTGAGTTCTCCTTGTACAAATCTTTTGTATGATTGATCGTTAATGGAATTTAGAATTTCAGCAGACCCTTGTGAGATTTATTTTTGACTATCTAATTAAGTCTAAAGGCTGCTAAGTTTTGTCATCACCAAAAAGGGAGAAATTGTTAAGATAAAATTTATTAGTTTTGGTGATAACAAAATAAGACAGTGCTAAATTCAAGATAGCATATGGGCAGTTAGACGTTGAAGATTATCAACTACGTATTTGGAGCTAAGTATATTTAATACGTCGGGTTGATCTTCAGCTGTTGGTTATCGAGTGGAATAATTCAGATATCAGATTGAGTTATTATTTCAGATGTAATACCTTTTCAGATGTTTAATCGACCAGGCAGTTATCGGGTTGAAATATCTCAGTTGATGAGTAGACCTTCAGATGTTGAGCTAAATATTTTCAGACGTTGAATATATACGGGTTATCAGATTCTGGTATGGATTCAGACGTTGACTACAGTTGATTTGGATTCAGACATTGGGTATCTATTTCAAAAGTTCAGTATATTCAGCCGCTGAGATTCAGTTGTTGTTGATTTGATATCAAACCCAATTATTCGGGTGTTAACGTTAGCAAACTACGTCGTTTGGATAAGTTGAAACGACAGCGTTTTGTTTAGCGCTAGGATTCAGACGTTGAGTTATGAATGGATTCAGCTGTTGGTTAGCATTCAGATGTTGAAGTCTTCAGTCGTTGGAACCAGCCGTTAAGAAGTATTCAGATACATTGTATTCGTCAATTTACAAAAAGGGAATAATTCAGATGTCAAGACAATATCTCAGTAGTTGTAGCCAGATGTTACAAATCATTCAGCTGATGGAATAACTCAAGTGTTAAAGCACTCAGCTGTTGCAAATATTCAAGTATCTATTCAGCTGCAACTTCACAAACAACGATGAGAGAAATTAAGGGAAAACATTCAGGCGCAAACGATGAACTGATCCAAACGCTATCAATGTTCAAATTGGAAAGGATCAATGGTGAAGATTGAATCGTACATATTCCAGGAATTAAGGTGACAACATCAGTACTATTTTGGGTAAATAGTACACAATATACAGAGGATGTTATACGGTGTTTGCACAATTTTGGAAAGACGACATTCTAGCTCAAACGAAGCGCAATTTACCATTGTAGTGGAGCAGAATATGCGATGGACATTTATTCAAAAGGATTTTGTTTCCTTGGGTGAATTTAATGACCGTTGGAAGACGAAAGATATAAATAGATGGAATTTTGAATTGAAGAGGCTCTCGGCTGTTACACTCTCCAACACTGTTATTCAAAGTCTTCATCACTCTCGAGCTTTTCATCTATCGACATTATTTTTCAAAAGCTCTGAAACTCGAAGAACATACAACTAAGCTATCACAGAAAATACCTTCGAGTCATCTTCTGGTTCACCTTGTTGAATCGAGTTTCTTAGTTTAGACACCAGAAGATTTGCACTCAAAAATCATTTGTATTTCACTGTCATATTCTATTGAGCCTGTAACGAACTGGCTTTGTGAAGCAGTTCGAAAAATATCATTGTTTGCAAACAGCAGCTACGTCTGCTTTTTGTTTGGTGTTTCTAGGAGTTCACCTAGAGCGAGGCTCAGTGACTGGGTGTCTGCAGAAGGGCTGTAATCATCAAATATTCTAGTGGAACCTTCCTGAAAAGGAAGAAGGGGATACATAGGATATTGATATCCAAACTTCCATAAACAAATCTCTTATTCCTTAAACTTTTACATTACTGCATTCATTTACCGTACACTGTTCACTGTTTGATTGGCTTATTTCCGCACATATATTGTTAGCCAAGAAATCAGCGTTTGGACTGAGATATCTTAAATCTGGTAACTCGAATTTAAGTTAAGCGGTTGCTTGTAAAACTTGTTTTAAAAAGGTTTCGAAAATTTTAAAATACTAGGAGTTCATTCAACCCCACCTTCTAAACTCCTACAGCTGTTTTTCGAGCCATATTGATCCTATCAATTGGTATCAGAGCCTGCGCATCTCAGTTATTGAACAGTCTGTTGTTTGTGTTTATCATATTTTAAAATGTCGAATTTTCACAACAAGATTCCCATGTTTTCTAAGGAGGACTACGATGATGGGAAGATTCTCATGCAGGCGCATCTTGCTGCTCAGGATGACGACATGTGGTCAGTTATCATAGAAGGTCCGATGAAGATAATGAAGCCAAACTTAGCCTTTGCAATATCCAATGGCGAGCCTCAGTATCTGGAGAAGAGCAGACATGAATACACCAATGAGGACAAAAAGAAAGAAAATCTAGACTTTGTGGCCAGGGACATTCTCTACAAGACACTGGACAAAAACATGTTCAGCAAGATAAAGACCTGCGCCACAGCAAAAGACATTTAGGAAAAGCTGACACAAATATGTGAAGGCAATGATGAGACTAAGGAGAACTAGCTAACTGTCGCTCAACAAAAATATGAGTCCATAAAGATGAAAGATGGAGAAACTATGACAGAGTTTGATGAGCGCTTCAGTACTGTTGTTATAGAGCTTACCAGTTTGGCTAAAGAATAAAGCAATCGTGAGTTGGCATTGAAGGTGATGAGAGCGCTGCCCAGAGAGTGGGACGTTAAGACAATGGCCATGCGAGAGTCCAAGTATCTCAATAAGCTGGAGCTCCACGATCTATTTGCAAACCTTAAAGCTTATGAGTTCGAATTGGAAACAAGAGCAGAAGCTGGACCATAAACCTCCCAGCCAACCAAAGCGCTAGCAGCTAAAACATCTGAACAGTGCTCTCCAAGGACTATCAAGACAGTTGATCAACTCACCAACGACGTCATGTCCCTCTTCGTTAAGAAGTTTGGGAAATACTTGAGAAGATCTTACAACCCTTCTACTCCTTATAATAATATCCATAAAAATGATAAAGTTGCATCTGATATGAACTGTTTTAATTGTGGACGTCCAGGGCACTTTGCAGCTGATTGAAACAGGCCCAAGAAGGAAGATAGATACAGGAGAGATGAAAAGAAGGAGGATCGATACAAACGAGATGAGAAGACAGATGATAGATCCAAGGAAAGATCGAAAGATAGAAGGATGAGGACAAGAGGTGATAAAAACCCAGCCGCAAGAATGATTGCAAAGTACTGGTTGCTGAGGAAAGCAAAAAAAGCTGGGCTGATACCGATTCAGATTCTACATCCAGCAGCTCCTCATCCAGCGATAGTGAACAGGAGGAAGTTCACTGTCTCATGGCTGATCAAACATCAGACGATGAGGTATTTGATTTCTCTAATGTTGAATTTATACGAGAAGACCTTGTCAGTGAACTGAATGATATGGTCAAAGAGTACAGGAAGATTTCTCACACATTCGAGGAAGTTAAAGCCGAAAACGCTGATTTGAAAAATAGTTCAGTAGAACCAAGTATTGTTTGATGGTCCCAGAAATAGGATCAATATGCGTATAGGAGTTCAGAAGGGGGGGTTGAATGAACTCCTTTCGATTTTATATTTTCGAAATTCTTTTAAAATGTTTTACAAGCACTGCTTAACTTAAGTCAGAGTTACCAGACTTAAGGATCTCAGTTTAATGCAAATCTCTCGGCTAACTAAAATAGTGCGGAAAGAAGCCGATCGATTTGTGAATAGATAAACAATAAATAAAGTGCAGAATATAAAAGATAAGAGTTCAGGGATTTGTTTCTGGAAGTTCGGATACTAATATACTACGTCTCCCCTTCTTCCTCCTCGGAAGGTATCACTAGAAGATTTGATTTGTAACAGGCCTTCTGCACACACCCGATCACACAAGCCTCACTTGTATGAACTCCTAGTATCTCCACAACAATCCACGCAGACGCAGCTGCTGGTTTACAACACTTATCAATATTTTCAAACAGTTTTTTTGAGAAGCCCATTTGTTACAGACTCAAATGATTTCACAGTGAATACAATGCTATGAGTACTGTAAATTTTCTCTGGTTTCTAAACACAGAAACTCGATTCAAAAGATTGAACCAGAGAATAGACTCGAATGTTTATCTATGAATATCAACAATAATGTTCTTCGAGTCTTGTGAGCTTTTTGAATATATTAAACAGATGGAAATCTCTGGGAGTATTTTGACAGCGTGACCGCGATGATAATGATGAATGTGTTTCTTCAATCCAGCTTCAGGTATTTATAGGCTTCGTCCAACGGTCATAAATGCTTCAAAGGAAAATAAATCTCGTTTGAATCTCTGTGAAAATTGTACGCAGCTGGGAGTGAAGTTTGAGCCTCCGCAGTGTCATCCAGGGGAAAATCAGTGGTATCAAAATTCATTTGAGAATCACTGGAAGAACTAGAAGACTCTTGTCGCTGAGGAATAGGTGGAGGAGACTCTGGACTCTCTACATAATACAATTTCTCCTCCAGTGCATTAGTAGAAACAACTGGTCCTAAGTCAAACTGTAAATTTTCTTCAAAAGAATCAATCTCTTGCAAAATTGGTGAGGGAGAACGATAAACTGTATCACCATCTGAAGAGCTTAGCTCAATCTCTGAGTCTGTCTGTACACTAGAACCACTGAAAAATCCAACAAATGTATCTGTACATACACCCTTCTGAAAATCACTAAGAAGGTAGTCTGGAATCCTCTCAACTCCTAAATTATACACAACTATCTCTCGGAAAACCGGCCGTAAACAACCAAACATACTGTAGTATAGCGGATATTTACATACTCTAGCCCAGCCCCAAGTTTTGATTAAAGAAGGGGCAGCTCCCCAATATTGTACTGTTTCATTTCAATAGCAGTGAGGGACAAACGCTTCTTCAACCACAGACTTTGGAATTTTCTTCCTATTTACAAACAGTGACAACTTACAACTGCTCCGCAATAACTCATTGCCCTGAATGGGTGTCCACACCC
>KQ986826.1:78035-89116 GCA_001598015.1 Dorcoceras hygrometricum
TCGTGATACTATTTTGACAGCGTGACCGCAATAGAATAATAACGAAGGATGGTTACTTCAATCCAACTTCTGGTATTTATAGGCTTTGATTGCAACGGTCATAAATGCTTCAAAGGAAAATAAATCCCGTTTGAATCTTTGTGAAAATTATACGCCGTAAAACCTGCTCCTATAAAAGGTAAATTGCCCATTGACAGAGCCAATTTGTCGTATACCATTTTTGTGCAAACATTGAAAAACGGCCTCTGTATCGTACTATTTACCCAAAATAGTACCTACGTTGTCTCCTCAATTCCAGGCAATTGTACGATTCAACATATCTTTTCCATTTTGAGTATTCAATCGTATTTGAATCAATTTGAACATGCGCCTGGAAATCTTTATCTTAACTAGCTCCAACTTCCTTCGTCGTTTGCAATGTTGCGACTGGAAAATGTTTAAATGTATGCACCGACTGGTTTCCTTTATACCACGTGCGTTTTTCCAGCGACTGGTTCTTTATTAAATCCAACGACTGGTTAGTTAAAACGCTGACGTTTTAACTTATCCATACGGCATCGTTTGCTAAAAAACCCTTGACTGGTTAAATATAACACTGTAGCTCTCGTCTGGTTCTACAAACCATCAACTGATAAAGCCACGTAACTGCGTCTGGATTACCCAACGACTAGTCAAACTCTTTACTGTAGCTTGCGTCTACTATATCATGCGTCTGGTTCTGTTATCCACTGTAGCTTGCGACTGTTTCTAAAGCACTGTAGCTTGCGTCTGGATTACTATATCTTGCGTCTGGTTCTGTAATCCACTGTAGCTTGCGACTGTTTCTAAAGCACTGTAGATTGTGTCTGGTTCCAAAGCCCTGTCCTGCGACTGGTTCAACAAATTACTGTAGCTCTCGTCTGGTTGACTGATCCCAATCAGCTGTCGTTTTGACTTATTCAAACGCTGTCGTTTTGCAGTCTTTACACTAACACTCAAATACTTGCGTCTGATGTACTGTTCCCTTTGTCTGAATATCACCAACAACCCTGTCGTCTGGATCCTTTCTTACTGTTGTCATCGTCTGTATTTCTTGACTTATTTTGTTATCACCAAAACTAATAAATTTTATCCTAACAATTTCCTTCTTTTTGGTGATGACAAAACCTAGAAGCCGAGATAAATAAATATGCAAAAGTAAATTGCACACGAACTGCTAGAACGCAAAAATTCCATTGATTGAAGATTAAGTACAAGTACAAAAGATTTGTACAATTTCTATCTTGACTAATAACCTCTTCTCCTCTTATATGCTCCACTTCTTCTCAGCCTTCTTTCTCTCCTTGCCCTGTCTCTTTCTCTTTCAGCACGCAAAGAATCCTCATTCCTCATTCTCTCCAGAATTGCTCTGTTTGCATTGTCAATATCTGTCTGTGTAGGCTCCGTTAATCTCACAGCATCACCAGTTCCTTCACTATGATGAACAGGAGTAGGTAGAGGTCGGCGGCTACTGCTACCTTACCCCTTTTTGGCATCACCGCTACGAATGTTGTCAGGCCCCGTGCTAATTACACACAATTAACACTTAATAAACGCATAAACACGGAAGCTAAAATCAGGGCTTAAAAATTTTTCGAATCATTTGGGCCTGAACGCAAAAACATTCATTCAAAATATCGATAGTCAAAATAGAAGTTAAATCAAACTCATACAAACAGGTAGCAACTACAATTCAAATCGAATACATATCCCCAATACATAGCAACACGGGGCATCCCCCGATTTAGTACATATCATAAATATAACTGGGACTCATGGAAACGGGGGTCGACCAGCTGTGCCACTGCTCTGTCCAGCCTGGCTACCTGAAGATCCTGCAAATGGGTGACACAGACCCAAGACACAAAAGCAGGAAAACAGAATACGAGGTCAAGCCTCAGTACGAAGAGCTATCAAAACAGCTAACATGCAACATGCCATAAATCAATGCTATGAATGCATGAGGGCTATCAAGGAATCGGATAGCTAGACCAGTCTATCAACTGGCAATTCAAATCAAGACTCTATACCATGCATGGCCAATCAGCCGGTGGAAATCATCGGTCCGTGATCATCGGGGCCCGTCAGCCCATCACAGCTCGGTGGTAGACACTCGAATCCGGTAGTCACCACTCCGATGATAGCGTTGGACTTTTCGGGCACGACTCATTGGTCGAACAGTCACAACGTGGCACCCAATCAGGTCATCAAATCAATCTGTCAATTCAGGCTCAAGATGTATGCATGAATGCCATTCATTATTCAAATCATGATGCATACAATATCAAATACGTAAAACAGAACACATATATCAGGTCATCAAATCAATCTGTCAATTCAGGCTCAAGATGTATGCATGAATGCCATTCATTATTCAAATCATGATGCATACAATATCAAATACGTAAAACAGAACACATATAACTCAATTCAACATTCAGTTTCACGTAAGGGCATCGAAACAATCCAACAGATTTCATAGCCTGAAATATACGCACTTTCATGCATCAAAGCTGTAAGAACTGCTCACTCGTACCTCAACTGCTTCAAACTACCTTAAATCAAAGCCCCTGAAATCTGAACCTGCACCTGAATACAAACACACGATGCACAAATTCAGGGAAAGCACCAACAACTCACGGCCCAGCATAAGAACCCACGGCTGGAAATACATCAACTCAACCCAGCACTCAATCCTACCCAACTAACCTAACAGAAAGCTTAAAACAAAGCTAGGAACAAGATTTCAACAACCAAAATTGGAAGCTACCTGCACGTCCAAATCCACTGCCAAAAATCAGTAGCTTCGTACTCTCAGCTCCCTACAGCCTCCAAAAGTGGTATGAAAATAAAGATCTCTTCAAGAGGTTTCCAACGCTACCTCAAACACGAAAAACGGTGGCCGGAATCAACAGGAAATCACCGAAGAAGTTATCGATGAACAGTAACCCGAGGGTTTGAAAAGGAACGAAAGTTGGGAGGAAAATAATTGCTAAGTATGGAGTCTGCTTCAATAATTGAAGGCCACGCTTCCAATTTATACACGAGAGAAACCAGCTAAAATATCCACCGACAAAATAGATCCCTGCATCGCTCGAAATTGCAAAACAGATCTCTCAATTTGGCGCTAAGTCCCATCAGATCTCACGCTATACAAATTCTCGCGCAAACATCAAAACGACAGCGTTTAGGTAAAAACAGATCTCATCGCTCGCTCAAAGCAAAACACGCTAAACGCTGGAAACCCAAAACGACGACGTACAGCAAAACAGATCTTAGCGCTCACACAACAGATCTCAGCGCTAATCACTAAAACAGATCTCTACGCAATACAAAACACGCTAAGGAGCGAAACGACGGCGTTCTAAAGAAACAGATCTCAGCGCTTAAAACATGCGCATAACATAAAACGACGTCGCTGGCTAAAACATATCTCTCCTCAACGAATAACGCTAACGCTCAAATCAGACGTCAACTCTAATTCGTTGACCAACACATGTCGCCATCTCATTCAACGCGCTAACAATACAGATCTCTCACGCGGAACCAGATCTCTCCTATTAACGCGATCATGCTACTAACATGAGATCTGCTTACGTCACCAGATCTCTCACCAAAACGCAGCGTTTTATCTTCTTCTCGCGACAAAACACGCAACGCTAAGGAAAAACAGATCTCATTCGAAACTCAAACAGATTTCACAGGAAGCCAAACAGATCTCACACAAAAACTAGCAAATCTCACCAACATGTCACGACCAGATTTCTCAAACAGTTCAAACAGATTTCACCAAAAAACCAGATTTCACACAAAATCATATTTCAACTCGAAAATTTCGAAATTCCTGAATCCAAAATTCTTAATTTCCGTGACTAATCAAATCCTGAAATCCTATTAATCACTAATTAGAAATCTGATTCCTCACATTCTCCCCACCTTAAGAGATTTCGTCCCCGAAATCAAAGACAAACTAAGGCAGAAACAATCAATCATTCAAACCAGTACAAAATCTACTCAAATTCGAAACTAAAACTAGAAATTTACCTGGAAAAATTCGCACAATCAGTGCTCAAACAGATGAGGCCAATCTTGTCTCATCTTCTCCTCAACTTCCCAGGTAGCTTCTTCTCGGCCATGCTTGCTCCATTGGACCATCACCAACGGAATTATCTTGTTTCTCAGCTGTTTCTCCTTCCTATCCAGAATCTGCACTGGATATTCAACATAACTCAAGGCAGAATCCAGCTCAACTTCGTCGGTTCTCAAAACATGGGAAGGATCTGGCTCGTATTTTCTCAACATAGACACATGAAAGACATCATGCATCGCTGCTAACTCCTCGGGCAGCCTCAATTTATAAGCCAACTGTCCAATCCGCTCTACGATCTCAAAAGGACCAACGAATGTGGGAGCCAACTTGCCTTTAAACCTGAATCGCATCACACTCTTGAAAGGAGAAATCTTGAGAAACACACGATCGCCTACCTCAAACTCTAATGGTCGACGTCTTCTATTAGCATAGCTAGAAAAACGGTCTTGAGCAGCTTTCATTCTACTCCGAATCAAGTCAATTTGATCCTTCATGTGCTGAACAAACTCCGGTGTAGAAAGCTGTCTCTCACCAACTTCTTCCCAACAAATCGGGGATCTGCACTTTCGACCATACAACGCCTCAAACGGAGCCATTCCCGATAGTCACCTGGTAGCTGTTTATTATACGAAAACTCAACCAAGGATAAAGAATCCTGCCAGCCACCACTGAAATCCATCACAATTGCACGCAGCATATCCTCTAAAGTCTGGATAGTCCGCTCAGACTGCCCGTCTGTCTGAGGGTGATAGGCCGTGCTCATAGCCAATCTCGAACCCATAGCTGCTTGCAAACTCTTCCAAAATCGAGAAGTGAACCTCGGATCTCTTTCGGACACTATCGAAACCGGAACTCCATGCAATCTAACCACATGGTCGATGTACAACTTCGCCATTTTCTTCATAGAGCACCTCACATCATAGGGAATGAAATGGGCGGACTTCGAAAGTCTATCAATCACAACCCAAATAGCGTCACATCCCCTGTTCGATCGAGGTAAGTGAGTTACGAAATCCATGGCGATGTGCTCCCAATTCCATTGGGGCACCTCCAAAATCTGTAGCAAACCACCAGGTCTCGTTCTCTCGGCATTGACCTATTGGCAATTCAAACATCGAGCAACAAAACCAGAGATGTCGCTCTTCATATCTGCCCACCAATAGTGAGACTTCAAGGCATGATACATCTTCCTTTCGTCTGGATGCACACTGTACCGACTACAATGCGCTTCATTCATGATGGCCTCCTTCAAATCAATCAGGTTTGGAACCACTAATCTCCCTCGAAATCTCAGACAACCATCCGAAGAAGTAGAGAAGTCATTAGACTGACCATTCTGGGCCTTAATCCTCAACTCATGGATATACGGATCAGTCCTCTGCGCCTCCCTGATGTCATGCAAAAGCTGTGGCTCAACTTGCATCGTAGAAACCATGAAGTACTGATCGCTCGGCTGAAATCTCCAACCAGAAGTACTCAACTGCTCATAGACTCTCGAAGCACTCAAAAACAAAAGCATCGTAGGCTGGGTCTTCCTACTCAGTGCGTCGGCAACTGAGTTCATCCGCCCAGGCTGATACTGAATCTCACATTTAAAGTCCGTGAGCAATTCCATCCATCGCCGCTGCCTCATGTTCAAATCAGACTGCGTGAAGATATATTTCAAGCTTTTGTGGTCGGTGTACACCACGAATTCTTCACCATAAAGATAATGCCGCCAAATATTCAAGGCAAACACTATCGCAGCCAACTCGAAATCGTGAACAGGGTACCTCGTCTAGTGAGGCTTCAACTGCCGAGACGCATAGGCAATCACGTACCCGTTCTGCATCAGAACACATCCTAAACCATTGAGAGAAGCATCGGAGCACACCATGAATCCTCCGGATCCAGACGGTAGAGCCAACACAGGAGCAGTAGTCAACTTCTCCTTCAACGTCTGAAAACTGTTCTCGCACTCATCAGTCCACTCAAATCTCTTATACTTCTGAGTCAACTGAGTCAGAGGCTTAGCTATCGAAGAGAACTTCTCGATAAAACGCCTATAATAGCCAGCCAAACCCAAGAAACTACGGATCTCAGAAACATTCCTAGGTCTCTCCCAGTTAAGAACCGCTTCGACCTTGCTCGGATCTACTCTCTCATTCTCCTCGAGTAAATCAGGATGTCATCAATGAAGACGATCACGAACCGATCAATATACTCGCTGAAGACGCGATTCATCAAATCCATGAACACAGCTGGGGCATTTGTCAATCCAAACAGCATGACAAGAAACTCCTAATGCCCATATCTAGTCCGAAAAGCTGTCTTCGCCACGTTAGCGTCTTTAATCCTCAGCTGGTGATAACCAGAGCGTAAATCAATCTTTGAGTACACGACCGATCCCTGCAACTGGTCGAACAAGTCATCAATCCTCGGCAACGGATACTTGTTCTTCACTGTTTCTTTATTCAACTGTCTGAAATCCACACACATCCTCATGGATCCATCCTTCTTTTTCACGAAAAGAATCGGAGCTCCCCAAGGCGACATGCTCGGCCTGATGAAGCCTTTCTCCAAGAGATCTCTCAACTGATCCTTCAGCTCTCTCAACTCTGCTGGCGCCAACCGATACGGAGCTCTAGAAATCGGGGCGGTACCTGGCACCAACTCGATACTAAAGTCGATCTCACACCTAGGAGGGAATCCAGGTATCTCGTCTGGAAACACGTCGGGAAACTCTCGGACGATCGGGATATCACTCAACTCCAATCACTGCTCTCGGGAACTATCAAGTACGTAGATCATGAATCCAGCATTTCCTAGCGATAGCAGGCTAAACATATCCTTGGCGGAAACCAGCGGAATCTTCGGACGTGAATCAGCACCGTAGAAATCCCACTTTTCACCCGAATCAGGGCGGAATCTCACAACACCATGGAAGCAATCAACTGTAGCCTTATAGCTAGACAGCACATCCATCCCCAAGATACAATCAAAATCTCTAATCCCCAAAACAATCAGATTGGAGACCAAACCATGCTCATCAAATCTAATCAGACAATCAATCACTACTTCTCTGGACCATAAACTCACACCAGCAGGAGTAGATACAGACACAACATCACACAATGGGGATGAACTCAACCCATGCTCAAACACAAACAACTCAGATATGAAAGAATGCGATGCACCAGTGTCAAAAAGAACTTTCGCAGGATAATCATAAATAAAGCATGTACCTCCAATCACCATGCCCGGCATCTCTTCAGCCTGCTCTCTGTTCAAAGCATTCGCCTGAGCCTGCCGGGAAGGTCCTCCAAACCTAGATGGCTCACGAGGCTGAAATCCTGATCGCTGGGACTGAGAGAAAGACTGCTGTCGCTACGAAGAACCACCAGCGGAACCCTGTTGCGACTGTCCAGAAGACCGTCCTCCTATCGAAGGACACGTCCTAGCGAAATGTCCCGGCTGACCACAAAGATGGCAAAGTCCTCGTACTCCACGACACTGCGAAGTCTCATGTCTCCCTCCGCACTGCCCACAAAATCCGGCGCCAGAACCACTGCCTGAACCACCGCCAGAACTCGAACTCACGGAACCAGAGGAACTCGAATGGCCCTTCTTCTTGAATTGCTTCCCTCTAGGTCGAAACTGCTGGAGACTCGACTGCTGTGACCCCTGAGGAGACTGATACGACTCCGACACCGCCGGTGCTGGCTGAGGAGCACGTCTAGTCGTCTGATGCACCGGAGCTTCGGGATCCATCAAACTCTCCTCAATATCAACCGCATTGTTCACAGCTTCCATGAAAGTCGTCGGGGACCCAGACAACACCATCCGGTAAAGGTCAGGTCTCAAGCCCTTCAAGAATTTGTCTCTCGGCTGGCTAAGTAAGACTCCGGGGTATATTCCTGACGGAACGCCTCGCAGAAACTCTCTCAGGTGATCACTGCTCCACTATCACGAAGCATCCTAGAAGTACCCCTCCACCGGCGTTGCGCATCATCCCGCAGCTGTAGCACTGCTAACTTCAGTCTCTTTTCCGGAGCGTACTCCAAGGTATCAAATAGCTCCTCCATCTGTACAAGCCAAGCCTCAGCTCTCGCACCTCCCTCAGTAGCAGCAAACGTCGGAGGGTTCGTACGCTGAAATCGAGCTAAAACTAATTCCCGCCCAACCGTCGGGTCACATTATCTACCTGATG
Organism: Dorcoceras hygrometricum; assembly: GCA_001598015.1. Classification (NCBI taxonomy): domain Eukaryota; kingdom Viridiplantae; phylum Streptophyta; class Magnoliopsida; order Lamiales; family Gesneriaceae; genus Dorcoceras; species Dorcoceras hygrometricum. The sequence goes on from KQ986826.1 coordinate 86,333, forward strand.
AACATCCTCGTCACTGTCTGGAGCCCTAGACCCCTCGGAACGCCTAGATCTACCTCTTCTCGGCGGCATCTACACAAGTCTAGAGGTAAGGCTAACAACAGATAAACATCATGGCAGATAATAATCACATAAGCCACAGAGTCAATCGACAATCAAATCAAATCTCTGTGCCTAGACTCGAGTGTGATCAAAAGAAATCGAGCTTATCCCAGTTTAAGCTTTGATACCAAAAATGTCAGGCCCCGTGCTAATTACACACAATTAACACTTAATAAACGCATAAACACGGAAGCTAAAATCAGGGCTTAAAAATTTTTCGAATCATTTGGGCCTGAACGCAAAAACATTCATTCAAAATATCGATAGTCAAAATGGAAGTTAAATCAAACTCATACAAACAGGTAGCAACTACAATTCAAATCGAATACATATCCCCAATACATAGCAACACGGGGCATCCCCCGGTTCAGTACGTATCATAAATATAACTGGGACTCATGGGAATGGGGGTCGACCAGCTGTGCCACTGCTCTGTCCAGCCTGGCTACCTGAAGATCCTGAAAATGGGTGACACAGACCCAAGACACAAAAGCAGGAAAACAGAATACAAGGTCAATCCTCAGTACGAAGAGCTATCAAAACAGCTAACATGCAACATGCCATAAATCAATGCTATGAATGCATGAGGGCTATCAAGGAATCGGATAGCTAGACCAGTCTATAAACTGGCAATTCAAATCAAGCCTCTATACCACGCATGGCCAAACAACCGGTGGAAATCATCGGTCCGTGATAATCGGGGCCCGTCAGCCCATCACAGCTCGGTGGTAGACACTCGAATCCGGTAGTCACCACTCCGATGATAGCGTTGGACTTTTCGGGCATGACTCATCGGTCGGACAGTCATAACGTGGCACCCAATCAGGTCATCAAATCAATCTGTCAATTCAGGCTCAAGATGTATGCATGAATGCCATTCATTATTCAAATCATGATGCATACAATATCAAATACGTAAAACAGAACACATATAACTCAATTCAACATTCAGTTTCACGTAAGGGCATCGAAACAATCCAACAGATTTCATAGCCTGAAATATACGAACGTTCATGCATCAAAGCTGTAAGAACTGCTCACTCGTACCTCAACTGCTTCAAACTACCTTAAATCAAAGCCCCTGAAATCTGAACCTGCACCTGAACACAAACACACGATGCACAAATTCAGGGAAAGCACCAACAACTCACGGCCCTGCGTAAGAACCCACGGCTGGAAATACATCAACTCAACCCAGCACTCAATCCTACCCAACTAACCTAACAAAAAGCTTAAAACAAAGCTAGGAACAAGATTTCAACAACCAAAATCGGAAGCTACCTGCACGTCCAAATCCACTGCCGAAAATCAGTAGCTTCGTACTCTCGTTCCAGCTCCCTACAGCCTCCAAAAGTGGTATGAAAAGAAATATCTCTTCAAGAGGTTTCCAACGCTACCTCAAACACGAAAAACGGTGGCCGGAATCAACGGGAAATCGCCGGAGAAGTTATCGGTGAACAGTAACCCGAGGGTTTGAAAATGAACGAAAGTTGGGAGGAAAATAATTGCTAAGTATGGAGTCTGCTTCAATAATTGAAGGCCACACTTCCAGTTTATACACGAGAGAAACCAGCTAAAATATCCACCGACAAAACAGATCCCTGCATCGCTCGAAATTGCAAAACAGATCTCTCAATTTGGCGCTAAGTCCCATCAGATCTCACGCTATACAAATTCTCGCGCAAACATCAAAAACGACAGCGTTTAGGTAAAACAGATCTCATCGCTCGCTCAAATCAAAACACGCTAAACGCTGGAAACCCAAAACGACGACGTACAGCAAAACAGATCTTAGCGCTCACACAACAGATCTCAGCGCTAATCACTAAACAGATCTCTACGCAATACAGCTAAGTATGGAGTCTGCTTCAATAATTGAAGGCCACACTTCCAGTTTATACACGAGAGAAACCAGCTAAAATATCCACCGACAAAACAGATCCCTGCATCGCTCGAAATTGCAAAACAGATCTCTCAATTTGGCGCTAAGTCCCATCAGATCTCACGCTATACAAATTCTCGCGCAAACATCAAAAACGACAGCGTTTAGGTAAAACAGATCTCATCGCTCGCTCAAATCAAAACACGCTAAACGCTGGAAACCCAAAACAACGACGTACAGCAAAACAGATCTTAGCGCTCACACAACAGATCTCAGCGCTAATCACTAAACAGATCTCTACGCAATACAAAACACGCTAAGGAGCGAAACGACGGCGTTCTAAAGAAACAGATCTCAGCGCTTAAAACATGCGCATAACATAAAATGACGTCGCTGGCTAAAACAGATCTCTCCTCAACGAATAACGCTAACGCTCAAATCAGACGTCAACTCTAATTCGTTGACCAACACATGTCGCCATCTCATTCAACGCGCTCTCACACGGAACCAGATCTCTCTTATTGACGCGATCATGCTACTAACATGAGATCTGCTTACGTCACCAGATCTCTCACCAAAACGCAGCGTTTTATCTTCTTCTCGCGACAAAACACGCAACGCTAAGGAAAAACAGATCTCATTCGAAACTCAAACAGATTTCACAGGAATCCAAACAGATCTCACACAAAAACTAGCAGATCTCACCAACATGTCACGACCAGATTTCTCAAACAGTTCGAACAGATTTCACCAAAAACCAGATTTCACACAAAATCATATTTCAACTCGAAAATTTCGAAATT
>KQ986826.1:89524-101902 GCA_001598015.1 Dorcoceras hygrometricum
AGAGGGCGGCGGCTGCTACTTCCTTCCCCCTTTTTGGCATCACCGCTACGAATGTAGTCGACGAGATCGCCAATTTGGGTGGAGAGGCTTAGAAGATCTGCTGATATTCTTGCTTGGAATTCTAAATGTTCACTTCTTATAGTAGCAACCTGCCCGTCCAATGAATTAATCTTAGCATCAATCGCTTTGAACTCCTTCCTGATTTCAAGTGAATCTGCACCAGCAGTGACACCCTGTGCCAACACAATTTTCTTTACATCATTCAAGTGAATTTTCTGGACATCACTTATAGTATGGGCATCTTGACAAACACTGTTAATCAATTTTCGTGCGTTGTCATCTTGATCGTGCAGAGCGTCTCGAAGGCCTCTTTCAAGCGTGTGGAGCTTAGATAGTATACACTGTTAGAATCATCGATGTGTTGTAGTATGAAAGCTCGAAGATCATCGATTGCTTCAACAGTAGCAGCTGGGAGCGAAGTCTGAGCCTCCGTAGTGTCATCCAGGGGAAAATCAGTGGTATCAAAATTCATTTGAGAATCACTGGATGAACTAGAAGACTCTTGTCGCTGAGGAATAGGTGGAGGAGACTCTGGACTCTCAACACAATACAATTTCTCCTCCAGTGCATTAGTAAAAACAACTGGTCCTAAGTCAAACTATAAATTTTCTTCAAAAGAATCAATCTCTTGCAAAATTGGTGAGGGAGAACGATAAACTGTATCACCATCGGAAGAGCTTAGCTCAATCTCTGAGTCTGTCTGTACACTAGAACCACTGAAAAATCCAACAAATGTTAATGTACATACACCCTTCTGAAAATCACTAAGAAGGTAGTCTGGAATTCTCTCAACTCCTAAATTATACACAACTATCTCTCGGCAAACCGGCCGAAAACAACCAAACATACTGTAGCGGATAATCTCTGTACATACTCTAGCCCAGCCCCAAGTTTTGATTAAAGAAGGGGCAGCTCCCCAATATTGTACTGGTTCGATCAGATAGCAGTGAGGGACAAACTCTTCTTCAACCACAGACTTTGGAAGTTTCTTCCTATTTACAAACAATGACAACTTACAACTGCTCCGCAAGAAATCATTTCCCTGAATGGGTGTCCACACCCCATCAATCAAAACCAATGGCCTCACCCAGCAAGTGGACTTGGACATAGAGTAAAATTGCGCTAGGACATCACCACTACCTACAGATGTATCAAGAAACGTAGAAGTGCATGGTTGCTCTATAGGTAGGCCTTGCTCTTTCTGCTGTGCGATCAGATCCTCAAGTGATTTCAAATGGGCAACAGACAGAAGATCAATAATTTTAGAGGCTGTTGCTGTCCACGGCTGCCCAGGAACAAGGTATTTTCGATGAGATTCCAAGAACTTCCTAAGCAGCATCTCCCTATATTTGGCAAGAATATATACTCTCCTCCTAACAGCCATTTCCAGTGAATCGGTTTCCGCCCAGTTCAACATCAACCTCTCCTTCGCTTTCAAAGCCTTCAAACTATCAAGATCAGTTAACTTATTTAAAGAAAAAGAATGAAAGAATTCTACTACGTCTTTCATAACCCGATCTCGCAACTGAACGAGAAAATCCACATCTCCACAGATCAACTCCACTGTTTCCCTTGCTGAATTCCCTCTTACAGGCTCATCTTCTTCCAGTTTTTCTTTCCCTTTATCATGTATTGAAATGCGGGGAAGACTGGCATAATACAGATCGCGTTCTTGAACCTCATGAATGTTTATAGATTCACCAAGCCGTATCTTAGTAATCTCGGCGGCAGTAACAGACGGCAACATCATGTCCTCAGAGATTTGCATCAATAGATCGTCAATGGACATGTGCTCCTCAGTACTATGCGTGCTGCCAATTGCTTTCTCACCAGCCTTATCATCACCAAAACTTTTGCTGCCACCAGCTTCTGGTACTGTTCTTGTCTCATCAAACACTGGCAACTCCTGATTGTCTACATCAAAATCTACTTCATCCTCGGAATCTTGGTTCTCTTGATCCGCAGTCTCAAATTCTTCATCGAAAGCCCTATCAAACCAAGTTTCAATCCTATCACTTCTTTCAACATCTGAATCCTGAATGACTAAGTCCAGTTGAGCAAGGACTTGTTCAAAGTTGCGTCTGCATCCCCAGTCGTAGCCTCAGTAATTGATGCAATTCCTAATCCCCCAACTGGTTCTCGTTCACCAGTCGCAACCTCTGCGACTGGTTGTTCAGACGTAGTGCTAACACCAACTGGTTCTTCAACCGGTAATCTTTTTGCGCCAACTGGCTTGCCCTTGGTGGTCCTCCTCTTCTCCTCCAAGTTTGTCATTAATGACAACATATCGGTGCACAGTTCTCTCATTCAACACTCTGTGAATGGGAAATGTTTTTGATTCACCCAGCTCCAATCCGGGCACATTCCTCAACAGTACACAAATCTGAATTGCGTAACCCTTCGCCTGCCGCGAACCAGGGGTTACCATCTCCCTTAGAACACCAAATAAAAGACTGCTCTAGTTTATTTTCACGTCAAACGTGATAGCTGTCATCAGCATAAATCTATCACGGGTCACAGAATCAAATGACCCAGCTTTGACATAGATTGTTTTGGCCAAAATATCATGCAACAGACGATATTGAATTTTTATTGCCTTCTTCAGACAAGAAATGCTTACTTGTTCTTTGGATATGGAGAAGAGATTGCGTGCATCGAACACCAGATTCTTGGGCACTTCTGATAAATCCGTCAGCCCCTCTACTGGTAGTTCAAACGTTGCGGCAAAAACTTCCTCAGAAATCTCCACTGAAACTCCATTCACGGTACTGACCACCAACCCATCTTCTCTAACTGAACTATTTGCGAAGAACTCTGTCAGTGCGTCTTCGTTGAACACGGCAGGACATCCGAGAAAATTTTTCAATCTGGTCGCTATGAGCGATTCAAACATTTGAACCAAATCAGTATCCTCCATCCCGAAAACCACGTCAAAATCAATGTGATGGCTGTTGCTGATCAACGAAGATACCATTACGATTTAGACTGAGAGCAAAAAGATTTGCGAGTAGGGATTCTGCAAAGAAAACACACAAAGAGAGCAAGAGAGCAATAGTACGAGAAAGTTATGTTTTCAAGGTAAGAGTGAAGATGAGCAGTAAACACCGTAACATATAAGGAATATGAAAAGTTACAAACTAGGGAACGGTGTAGATGTGACTTTTGGAATGATGACAAAGACACGTGTCAATCATCCAGCGGCGCGTACTATTTTGGAAATGATTTAAAAAGATATTTTTCAAAATATTTTAATCGTACAGAGTAAAAGATTTTTCAAAAAGATTTAATCAAACAGAATGTTTCCAAAGGATATTTCAAAATAAATATTTTAATCGTAGAGAACGCGTGCCAAAAATATTTAGTCACAACTGCTGCATCTGGTTTTTACAACATTGCAGCTGGTTTTTAATGTATCGCAAGGTAGACAAGATCTGGTCACAAATAAGTATCGACTGTATATATGCAACATCTGAGTGTCCAGACGCAACATATTCAGACGACGCCACACTTAACAATCCAGATCTTGGTTCCCTCTGCGACTGGTACTTACCGCGACTGGTACCCTCCAACGCGACTAGTATATATTGAAACTGGTATACTCTCAACGCAATATGCTTCCCTCAGCTGGTTGTATACTGTTCCCCCTGAACACATGACTTTCAACTTAGTTAAGCAATGGCTAACCACCTGCAACTGTTAGTGCACATACAATCAAGGCAATTCAAGGAGACCTAAAATATTTCCAAAATAAGAGAACTTAGCGTCTGGCAGGGGCTTTGTGAAGATGTCAGCAACTTGTTGCTCCGTCGACACGTACTCCAACCGGACGTCCTTCTTTAGCACGTGGTCCCTTATAAAGTGATGCATGATGTCGATGTGTTTGGTCCTTGAATGCAGCACAGGGTTCTGGGTAATCGCTATTGCACTAGTGTTGTCACAGAAAATAGGAGCTTCGGAAGCATCAATGTCGTAATCCTTCAATTGATGTTGAATCCATAGGATTTGAGCGCAACAACTGTAGCAGCGAGACCCAATTAGTTGAAAGCCGGAGTCTTTGGGATACCAAAGACCCACGTTGGAAGTACCCCTCAAATATTTTAATATTCGCTTTACAGCAATGTAATGCGATTGCTTTGGATCTGCTTGGAATCTAGCACACATACAGACAGCAAACATGATGTCTGGTCTGCTAGCAGTCAAATATAGCAAAGAGCCTATAATACCACGATACATTGATACCTCGATGGCAGTTCCAGCTTCATCTTTGTCGAGTTTTATTGTGGAGCTCATGGGAGTTGCTGCTGCTGAACTATTTTCCATTCCAAATTTCTTCAGCAGTTCTTTTTTATATTTCGCTTGGTTGATGAATATTCCATTCTCCAACAGGCGAACTTGCAAGCCAAGAAAGAACGTCAGCTCCCCCATCATGCTCATTTCGAACTTGTCCTGCATCAACTTAGAGAACTTTTTGCACAGCTTGGGGTTAGATGACCCAAAGATAATGTCATCAACATAAATCTGAACTAACAGAATATGGTTATCTTTAACAAATTTAAACAGTGTCTTATCTACTGTGCCTATAGTGAATTGATGCTCAAGTAGAATTTTAGTGAGTGTATCATACCAAGCTCTGGGTGCTTGCTTCAACCCATATAGAGCTTTATCCAGTTTGTAAACAAAATATGGATGTGTATGATCTATGAAGCCAGGAGGTTGTGCAACATACACTTCCTCTGTCAAACCGCCATTTAGAAAGGCACTCTTGACATCCATCTGAAAGACTTTGAAGTCTTTATATGCAGCATATGCAAGAAACATGCGTATGGCTTCTAATCTAGCTACTGGTGCAAAGGTCTCATCGAAATCTATTCCTTCCATTTGTCTAAATCCTTGTGCAACCATCCTAGCCTTATTTCTTGTTACTACGCCATCTTCATTCAGTTTGTTCCTAAAGACCCAACGTGTTCCTATCACTGAATGATTATTAGGTCTAGGTGCAAGTGTCCATACTTTATTACGTTCAAACTGATTTAGTTCTTCCTGCATTGCATCTATCCAGCTTGGGTCTGCTAAGGCCTCATCTATCTGCTTAGGTTCTATATGTGATAGAAATGCAGCATCAAAATGATCATGAGATAGCTGGCCTCGTGTACGAACAGGGGATTTGAAGTTACCTATGACTTGCTCAGGTGGATGATTTTTATTCCATCGGAGATCAAGTCCAAATGGATTTGTTCTTTGTTCCCCCTGTGTTGCTGGATGGTTTGCAACTTCTGGATTGTCTGACACCAATTGAAATTGTTCATTGCTGGATCGTGTGTCAGAATATAGTTGTCGTGATGTACTTGCGACTGGGTCACCAGCCGATGAACTTGATATCAATTGAATAGGACTTGCGGCTGGTTGTCCAGTAGTTGGTTGCGATGTCGATTGATACGTAATGCTTGCGACTGGTTGTCCAGACGCCATTTGAGTTGAAGTGCTTGCATCTGGTTGTCCAGTCGGTGGTTGAGCGTCGTCTGGTTTTTCATTGATTGCATCACTTCCAGCGGTTGGTGCACTTGAAGCAATTCGATCCTGCGGCTGATCCACGTTATTTACATCAATAACAACTGAATTACTTGTTGGATCTTGTTGGATATTTTTGTGCGTTGTGACCACTGCTGGTTGTTCATCCTCAACTGAATATCTTTGTGGCACGTCGTCGTTTGATTCTTCAAGGGATGTTGATTCCAGACGTGAACACAAATCATGTAAACTTGCAGCTGAATTGGACTTGAAGCTGGTTTCATCAAATACCACGTGAGCAGATTCTTCAACTGTTAAGCTCCGGGTTTTGAACACTCTATATGATTTGCTCACTGATGAATATCCTAAGAATACACCTGCATCAGATTTAGATTCAAAGGATGTTAGATGCTTCTTGCCATTATTGTGAATGAAACACTTGCATCCAAACACCCTAAAATACGAAATATCAGGCTTTTTGCCATTCCAAATCTCATATGGGGTTTTATCATGCATCAAATTAATCATCGATCTGTTCTGAGTGTAACACGCTGTGTTAACTTCTTCTGCCCAGAATTTTTGAGAAATACCGAATAGGCAATCATAGATCTAGCAGCTTCTTTTAAAGTGCGATTTCTCCTCTCAGCTAACCCGTTTTGCTGAGGAGTTCTAGCTGCAGAGAGCTCATGCTTTATCCCCAAGTCTTCCAAATAAGAAGTTAATTTAAAATTTAAAAACTCAGTACCACGATCACTTCTTATCCGGTTGACTGAACAAGATCTGACATTTTGTAAACGTTTCAAAAGGCGTATCAGCTGATCAACGGTTTCAGATTTTGCTTTTAGAAACATCACCCAAGTATATTTTGAAAAATCAGCAACTACTGCAAGGGTGTAGGACGTTCCCCCTAAGCTTGTTACTGAAATAGGACCAAAAAGATCCATATGTAAAAGCTCAAGGCAACGGGAAGAATGTTTTCCGCCTTTATTTTTGAAAGTCGATTTTATTTGTTTTCCCAGCTGACATGCTGCACAGATCTTATCCTTAGAAAAGCTGATTTTTGGTAGACCAGAGACCATATCGTGTTGACTCAGCTTAGCAAGTGTTTTGAATGCAAGGTGATTCATTCTTTGATGCCACAACCAACTCTTGGAAGAGCCAGCTGAAAGGCACAACTGTTCAGGTTCCAGCTGATCTGACCAGCCGATGATGTAGGTATTCCCCGAACGTTTACCTACCAACACAGTCAGACCACTTGGACTCTGAACCTTGCACGTGTGTTGTTGAAACTGGACTGTGTAACCTTTGTCACACAGCTGACTAATGCTAATCAGATTGTATTTAAGATTATCAACAACTAGGACATCAGAAATAGAGATGTTACCATGGGTAAGCTTACCCTTACCCACAGTGTTACCGTAAGCATTGTCTCCAAAGACTATTTTTGCTCCTTTGTGAGGAACAACGTCTGTTATTAGCTTTGGATTTCCTGTCATGTGTCTTGCACAGCCGCTATCCAGGTACCACAATGTTGTTTCAGCTGCTGCTTTGTACCTGTTATCCTGCAATCAAACAAGCAGCTTTTGGTACCCAATTTTACTTGGGTCCAGATTGGATTACCCCTTTCGGGACCCAGACTTAAATTATCCTTACGGTCTTTCCACTGTGTGGGTCCACAAAAGTCTGTGCAGAATTACCGTGAGATCTTTTGAGTTTAGATTTGACATGTTGACCATATGAATCTCTCCTTGGCTGAGTATTTTTCCAACCAGTTTTTACCTTCTTTGAGCTACGCCATGGCTGGTTAGGAACAAACGGTTTTTGACCAGCTTTCTCTTTGTCTTTGTTCAGTTTGTTCTTTAGCCAGTTAGGCTTGGAGCTCTCAGGTTTTGAAAAGCCGATACCAGCTTTTCCATTATCGCTCAACTTTGGAGAGTTCTGATCATCATATTTTACAGACTCAAAGCAGTCATATATCACATTAGCTTTGACAAAGCTCATTTTATTGAACTTGTCATAGGCCTGCTGTGACTGAGTACTGGTCTCTCCTTCACTGAATTCACTACTATTGAATCCCAAACCAGACTTATCATTGGATAGTTTTTGACTCTCGTTCAGTTTGTGAAGAGATCGAGAAGACCGATTCCAGGCGCTCACTACTTGCTTCAATATTTCGATTTCAGCTTTGAGCTCACTGGTCTCATCTTTCAGTACATCATTCTCAGCTGTTAGCTTACTCAACTCAGTCTTCAAGCTGTCAATATCCTCAAGCTCATCAGAACTTGATTCAATCGAACTACTCTTTAGACTCATGTTTTCAGCTTTAGCTTCCTCGAATGAGTGAGAAAGCTTCATGTACTCTTTGACCATGTCATTTAGTGCTGTGACAAGGTCTTCTCGTGTAAATTCAACATTGGAAAAATCAAATACCTCGTCATCAGCCATCTGGTCAGCCATGAGACAATGAACTTCCTCCTGTTCACTATCGCTGGATGATGAGCTGCTGGATGAAGATTCTGAATCACTATCTGCCCAGCTCTTGGTACTTTCCTTAGCCATCAACACTTTACGGTCATGCTTGCGGCTGGGTTTCTTGTCACTTCGCATCCTCATCCGCCTATCCTTGGATCGCTCCTTGGATCTTTCGACATTTCTATCATCATTCTTGTCATCACGGTTGTACCGATCCTCCTTCTTGTATCTATCCTCCTTTTTCTCATCTCTTCTATATCTGTCATCTTTCTTGGTCCTGTTGCACTCAGCTTCAAAATGCCCTGGTCTTTCACAATTGAAACATATCACGTCAGATACAGATTTATTAAAACTGTTGTAAGGAGAGGAAGGGTGGAAGGATCTTTTCATGAATTTCCCAAACTTCTTGACGAAGAGGGACATGATGTCGTCACTAAGTTGGTTAGCCGTCTTGCTGGTGCTAGAGAGCACTGTTCGATTGTTGTAGCTGCCAATGCTTTTGTCGACTGGGAGTTTGAGGGAACTTCAGATCTTGTCTCAAGTTCAAATTCGTATGCCTTTAGATCTGCGAACAGATCATGAAGCTCCATCTTGCTTGTTAGAGTAGATGCCCAACTAGCCAACTTGTGGCGTGTGGGTTCATAGACTCTTGTATGAAACGATCTTTATATTTTATATTGCCATTTATTTATGGCATTCTTTACTTTCATTGTGTTTTATAATGATTAACAATTGTGTTGAGTAAAGACCTAGAATGCACTATAGTGTATGATAGATGTGATAGTGGGTATGACGGCTATCATGAAACACATCTAATAGTCACTGTGTATTCTGAACACGTTCCTAGTCGATTGGGCATTCAAAACGAGGATAAGGCCGCCCGAGCTCGAGACTAGCATCTGCGATGCGAAGTACCATGTTTCATTGATAGGGAACATTGTGATGTTCTGAGCATGCAAATGGATAGTGACCTGGTGATCTATCGAACTACCCTCGTTCGGACTTTCCAAGTGGTTACCATTTGTCGAGTGGATAAGTCCGAGGTCTTGGTTGTACTGATTAGTCCTCACGACTCGAAACGTCATTGAGACTCTACGTGATAGGCGCCTCACTTTGATCCATTTTCCGACTCACTTGGGGTCGTTAGGCGGCGGGATTGGGTGAGGCCCCGATGCATGTAGGAGTCGATGCATCGTTGTCGAGGATTCACCGCTCGCAGACATGCGTGGATATCCTATGTTATCTGAGGAGACGATAGTGTATAAATCTCTGGCCAGAGTACTAGAAGTGTTTTTGGTAAATGGGTTTACCTAGTTACACTCGCGATGTCACTATTCGATCTCCAAGATGTGTGCATAGCTATCGGATCCTTAGCGACCCTCGATTTATCAATGGTCGTTGATCTGATCGGGATATATGGATTGAAGGGACCGTACTGTACGCTAACCACGAGCAACTGGTTCTTGCAGGCACTATCAGTGATACCTAGGGGATCATGGGGCGATGTTGCTAGACGCTCTTACCATGATCCGATGGGCAAGTCCGGAATTGTGATTCCGGAGCCACAATGATTGTGGGCCCACGGCTAGCTGTATCCCTGAACCATTGAGGGTCACACAAGTACTGGATTCGAGATTCCCTCACGGATACTGAGCTCAATTTGTTGAGCATAGGAGGAGGATTTTAGGGAGTGCGACTTCCCAAAAGTCAACAGGGGTCAAATTGCAATTTCCAAAAGTTGGAGGACTAAATTGCAATTAGGGTTAGATTGTGAGGAATCAGATTTTAGATTAGTGATTAATTGATTTGATTTGGGATTAATCACGTGAATTTAGAGGATTTTACGAAATAAATCTGGGTTCCTGCTGATTTCGGAAGTTGAATTAATTTTGAGAATTCAGTCGCAGCGAATTATGGTGAAGTCAACGCGGGTCAACGATACTGTAGCTACCTGCTGGTGTTGGTATCGGTAGGGTGACGTAGGCGTGACGCGTTGTATCTGCTGGTTTTAGTGGTTGCTGCTAGTAGGCGTGGCTTTTAGCGCGAGAGTGATCGAGAGAGCGACACGTGTTGGTCAACATTTTTGAGTGTTGACTACTGGATCAGCAGATGCAAGAGTTTAGAGTGACCAGCAGCTGGTTTGGGAAACCAGTCGTAGAAGTGAAGCGACATCGTTTCGTTAAGTTGAAACGCTTCGTTTTGAGTATTTCGTATGGAACCAGCAGCGAGGGATTTTTGTGAGAAATGCGTTGCGGCTGGAGAACCAGCAGGTGGTAGCGATGCTGACGTCACCATTACGATGTCGTTTAGATTAGTTGATGTGTCGTCGTTTTGTGGTATTTTGCGTAACCAGTCGACTGATGCTTGTTTGAAGAGATTTATACCAGCTCTTGGTCTCATTTCATGAGAAACATGTTGTCTGCTGGTGTATCGCTACGGCGTCGTTTGAGTTAGTGAGAACGGTGTCGTTTCGAGGTTTTAATTATAATGCAACACTTGGTTGTTGCTGCTGGTTTTAGCGAAAGAAAGAGATGGTATCTGCTGGTAGATACCTGCTGGTCTTGTCGACTGAATATTGGTGATCAGCAGATGTTGATTTGGGAGATTATAAATGGAAGTGTCGTTCGACACTTAGGATTATTTGAGAACCAGATATTTCTTATCTCCTTTTTCCCAAACCCTCGTCGAACTACTGTTCACCCGAACACTTCTTCTCTAGATTCCTGCCGTTCTCCGCTGATGATTTGAGTGTTTTTGGTGGCGCTGGATTCATTATGAACTCCTCTTTCGATTGATACCCATTTGAAGCTGTAGAACGACCCTGGAGAGAAAGTGCGAAACTGCTGTGTCTTCGTGCAAGAGAAATCGTTGGGTCTTCTGCTGGATTAAGCTTGAGGGTGAGCATTTCTTGCTGGCTAGAGCTTTGTTCTAGTAGTTAATGCCTGCTTAGAAGTGTAGAACTTGAGTATAGCTTCTGGCTGTAGGATTAACGTAATTTTGTAGCAGATTTGAGCTAAGATTATGAGTACCTGTAACATATTTCAGCTTCCAGGAAGTTCCCTGCTGCGTGAATTGAACCAGGAGAAATCTGTTAGGTAATTTGAAGAAGAAAGGTACGAATTGAGCAGCACTTACAGCTTGAGCGTGAACATGACTGAATCGATGTTGTGGAATGTGTGGTGTTGCTGTTATGTGTTTACGTGGAACAGCTGTTGAATTGATTGAACTCGATATTCTGTTTTCACGTATTATGATTTGTATGCATTGAGCATTGATATTTATTGGCATACATGCATACATATTGGGCCTTCACAGATTTGATTGATGACCCGAGCCACGTTGGAGCTGGTCAACAGATGTGTTGTGCACCAGTCCAACGCTATCATCGGAGTGGTGACTGCCAGATGCGAGCGTCTACCACTGGGCCGTGATGGGCTGACGGGCCCCGATGATCACGGACCGATGATTTCTCGGTTGATAGCCGTGGTATTGAGGCTACTTGATATGATTTGTCGGTTGATACATTGGCCTAGTTGACCGATTTCCTTTGACAGACACATGCATTTCATAGCATTGATTGTTAGCATGTTGCATGCGTAGCTGTTTGATAGCTCTTCGTACTGAGGCTTGACCTCGTACTTGTTTCTTGCTTTTGTTTTGTTTGGGTCTGTGTTGCCCATTTGCAGGAAATACAGGCAACCAAGCTGGACAGAGTGGAAGTTCAGCTGGTAGATCCCCGCGTCCTTGAGTCCCAGTTATATTTATGATATGTATTGAGCCGGGGGATGCCCCGTGTTATCTTGTATTGGGGATCTGTACTTGATATGATAGAGGTTGTTACCTGTTGAATGAGTTTGAGTCAACTCATTGTAACGACCAGACCTTTTAGAAGTCCACAATTAGAAAGATATGAGATTGAGGGATTACAATGCTATTTTATTCGATTCTGGAATTGATCGAGTTTCAGATTTTTGCCTATATACTGTTTAGCTTTTCTTTAGTTAAAGGCTAAATACCCGATTTCATGATTTATGTGTGCGTACAGATTTCATCTTTTGCGCAATGATCATCCTTCATTTGATTATGGGTTAAAATTCTAAATGTTAGAATGCAATTACAATAGATGTCTAGTGATTTCTGCAAGCCAAGTGAATCCTTTGTTTTAACTAAAATCGCTCGGATTCCATATGCATCTTTTTACTTTAAAAACAGAGCACGCTTATAGTGAATTTGGCATATTGATTAAACGTGTTTCCTTTCTTTAGACATTATAAACTCATATAAATAGGATGTTAAGCTGCTTCATGCATCATTACTTTCAAAAAAAATCATTTTAAG
>KQ986826.1:108244-125020 GCA_001598015.1 Dorcoceras hygrometricum
TGCATTTTTTTTGCTAAAACCAGCAGGTGTATTTCTTTGTTAACACCAGTAGATGCATTTCTTTTGCTAAAACCAGCAGGTGTATTTCTTTGTTAACACCAGCAGGTGCATTCCTATTGAATTAATTCAGCAGCTGCATTCCTTTGTTAGAATTCAGCAGTTGCGTGGTCTTCCAAAATTCAGCAGACGCATTTCCTAGTAAATTTCCACCAGTTCACTGTTCATTTTAGCTGGTATTAGTCTTGCGACTGGTACTGTTCATTGCAACTAATTACTGTTCATTCTTCGTTTTCTTCAACAGATAACGAAATTCCAGAATTTGACTTCTTATTAATTTCCGCTTCAATTCAAAAGATTATTCGATTCAATTGAACAAGATTTGAGAGCTTTTATTCAGTTTTCATCTTCGCAAGTTTTACAGAGAAATCCCTTGAAGTTCCAGAACATCATTAGACAAGAGAAAAACCAATAATTCGTACAAGAAAGAAAGAAAACAGATTTCACAAGAGAAAGAAAGAGCAGAACATGTTTCAGAAAATGTTTTAAGTTATGACAACTAAAGGGTCCCCAGGAAGGATTAGGATTACGGTCGACGGACTGTATACCCCTTCAAAAACCAAGGAAGGATCAGGATTATAGATTGACGGATGTATATACCCCTTCAATTATAAACTATGACTGATATCAGGAGTTTGATCAAACGAAATGGACCGAATGTTTAAAGTGTTGTCATAATTTTCAGAAAAATGAATGAAGAGCACAAGTGTGATTTTAATCGCAGCTCTTAAGAATGTTTAAAGAAAATGTTTTCAGAATTTGATTATGTTTTATGCTTTCAGTTTCTATCAGAATTCTCAGTTATATATTGCGCTTGTTTATTTTAAAGCGTATTCAGAATTCATTTATGTATTCAGCTTTCAGATTCCAGTTACAGTATCAGTTTCTATTGCATGATTTTGCTATTCCAGACTTTACCTGCTGATCCTTTGGCTCACTAGTTTTCATTGAGTGAAGGTATTGATTAGTTAAGAGCTGGAGGGAAATGAACAGGAGGGAAGGAAGTGTTTATCGTGGACACCAGACTTCAGCGTCTTCTTTCTTTTCCAGACCTTATTGTTCTTTTTGGGAAATACATTATCATACAGAGCCTTCGTAGTTATTTTGTAGTATAACAGATTTCATGTATGGTTCTTTTGTAGAAATCTGTTTTCAGACTTCATAATGAAAGAATGAAGCTATTTTGTTCACGTCCCAGATTTCTCTCTTTCCGCACCTTTACTTTTATTACATCAGATTTCACATTTGCGGTTGGTGAATATTTGCATTATTCACAACTCTAGTTCAAGAATTAGTAGCGGCCCAGAATTTCGATGATTGAAATTTTATGTCTTTCAATTGAACCCCAAAACTTATAATTATTCCTAAGAAAAGTGAGGGTCTTTACACTCATATTTTAATTATCGATATTTTGAATATATGATTTGAGTTCCGGCCCATTGTATTGCGAAAAATTTTTAAGCCCCGATTTTAAACTTTCGTGTTTATGCGCTTATTATGTGTTAATTGTTAGAAATTAGCACGGGGCCTGACATAGATGATCTGAAAAATTTTTTTTCATATAATAACATTCAGTTTTGGAAACTGAGTCGATCGGTCCGATCTGATCGGCGATCGGAGTTACGATGAAGTCGCAGCGATGGATATCGTCATTTGGACCCGGGCCCGTTGGGCCGGTCCAAGTCCATTGCTAGTCTATTTAATTAGACTTAAGGCTTAATTGGTAACTAACTTAACAAGTGATTCACATTACACAACTCCTTAACCCTAACCCTAAAGCACGGCCGCCCCTCTCCCTCTCCTCCCACGCCGCCGCCGCCGCTTCCCGCCGTCGCCCGCCGCCCGTCGTTGATTGATCGGACTTGCTTCGATCAGTTTTCGAGGAGAATCCGTCCGCGTTGATCTCGTCATGCCTTCTAGTGCAGGCTGACGAAGGAGTCTCCCTTCCGGTCGTGGACCTGATTGACGAATCTACAGCCGCCTACCGTGAAGAGCCGGTCTTCTTGTAATTCCGGTTGGAGCCAGGCGCAAGTCGCCAGCAAGGTAATCTACTAAGAGCCCTATGAATGGTTCGTAGTTTATAGTGTTGTAATATTGTATTGAACATTTCCCGGCGCCAATTTTAATCTTCCGCTGCACCGCCGGGAGACGGGATCCGGACCCGCCACGATAATCCAACATTGCTCAGGTCCTTCGACTCCCTCATCGCCATGGTCTTCACGTCCCACTCCTTGGGTAATGCTCTCATGACTTTCAATGCTAGCTCTCTGTTGCTGTATTCTTTGCCAAGGCTGTTCAACTCGATCACTATTGCACTGAATCGCTCATCGAACTCTGTCATGATTTCTCCATCCTTCATCTTGATTGATTCGTACTTTTGCTGAGCGACTGTTAGTTTGTTCTCCTTCGTCTCATCGCTTCCCTCACATATGTGGACCAGCTTTTCCCAGATTTCTTTTGCTGTGGCGCAGGTTTTGATTTTGCTGAACATGTTTTTGTCTTTGTCCAGCGTCTTGTATAGGATGTCCCTGGCCACATTGTCCAAGTTAGCTTTCTTCTTGTCATCATTGTATATTCATGTTTGGATTTCTCAAGAAACTGAGGCTCTCCATTTGTTATAGCAACCACCAGATTGGGCTTCATTATCTTCAATGGCCCTTCAGTAATAACAGTCCACATCTCACCATCCATAGCAGCCAGATGCGCCTGCATGCGAATCTTCCAAACATCGTAGTCCTCTCTGGAGAACAAAGGAATCTTTTTTTGAGAGGTAGACATATTTGTAAAATAACGCACAAACAAATACTGTTCAATAACTGGGAAGCGCCTGCTCTGATACCAATTGATGGTCCCAGAAATAGGATCAATATGCGTATAGGAGTTCAGAAGGGGGGGGTTGAATGAACTCCTTTCGATTTTAGATTTTCGAAATTCTTTTAAAATGTTTTACAAGCACCGCTTAACTTAAGTCAGAGTTACCAGACTTAAGGATCTCAGTTTAATGCAAATCTCTCGGCTAACTAAAATAGTGCGGAAAGAAGCCGATCGATTTGTGAACAGATAAACAATAAATAAAGTGCAGAATATAAAAGATAAGAGTTCAGAGATTTGTTTCTGGAAGTTCGGATACTAATATCCTACGTCTCCCCTTCTTCCTCCTCGGAAGATATCACTAGAAGATTTGATTTGCACAGGCCTTCTGCACACACCCGATCACACAAGCCTCACTTGTATGAACTCCTAGTATCTCCACAACAATCCACGCAGACGCAGCTGCTGGTTTACAACACTTATCAATATTTTCAAACGGTTTTTTTGAGTAACGCCGTTTTTAACAAACTCAAATGATTTAACAGTGAATACAATGCTATGAGTACTGTAAATTTTCTCTGGTTTCTAAACACAAAAACTCGATTCAAAAGATTGAACCAGAGAATAGACTCGAATGTTTATCTATGAATATCAACAGTAATGTTCTTCGAGTCTTGTGAGCTTTTTGAATATATTCAACAGATAGAAAGCTCTGGGAGTATTTTGACAGCGTGACCGTGATGATAATGATGATTCGTATTTTCTTCAATCCAGCTTCAGGTATTTATAGGCTTCGTCCAACGGTCATAAATGCTTCAAAGGAAAATAAATCCCGTTTGAATCTCTGTGAAAATTGTACGCTGTAAAACCTGCTCCACTAAAAGGTAAATTGCCCATTGACAGAGCCAATTTGTTGTATACCATTTTTGTGCAAACATTGAAAAACGGCCTCTGTACATTTTACTATTTACCCAAAATAGTACCTACGATGTCTCCTCAATTCCAAGCAATTGAATGATTCTACATATCTTTTCCATTTGAGTATACAATCGTATTTGAATCAATTTGAACTTGCGCCTAGAATTCTTTATCTTAACTAGCTCCAACTTCCTTCGTCGTTTGCAATGTTGCGACTGGAAAATGTTTAAATGTATGCACCGAATGGTTTCCTTTATACCACGTGCGTTTTTCCAGCGACTGGTTCTTTATTAAATCCAACGACTGGTTAGTTAAAACGCTGACGTTTTAACTTATCCATACGACATCGTTTTGCTAAAAACCCTCGACTGGTTAAATATAACACTGTAGCTCTCGTCTGGTTCTACAAACCATCAACTGATAAAGCCACGTAACTGCGTCTGGATTACCCAACTACTAGTCAAACTCTTTACTGTAGCTTGCGTCTGGATTACTATATCTTGCGTCTGGTTCTGTAATCCACTGTAGCTTGCGACTGTTTCTAAAGCACTGTAGCTTGCGTCTGGATTACTATATCTTGCGTCTAGTTCTGTAATCCACTGTAGCTTGCGACTGTTTCTAAAGCATTGTAGCTTGCGTCTGGTTCCAAAGCCCTGTCCTGCGACTGGTTCAACAAATTACTGTAGCTCTCGTCTGGTTGAATGATCCCAATACGCTGTTGTTTTGACTTATTCAAACGCTGTTGTTTTGCAGTCTTTACACTAACACTCAAAAACTTGCGTCTGATGTACTGTTCTCTTTGTCTGAATATCACCAACAACCCTGTCGTCTGGATCCTTTCTTACTGTTGTCATCGTCTGTATTTCTTGACTTATTTTGTTATCACCAAAACTAATAAATTTTATCATAACATTGTTTAACTTGGTGAAGCTGACAGTTTACAAATCAAGTTGAATAAACTGCTGACTGAGAATGAATTGTTGAGAAATGAATCCACTGATCTCAAAGCTGAAAACGAAAGATTAAATGAGGTGATGAGCTCCTGGAAAAAGTCTTCAGTTTCTTTGAACAAGCTGCAAGAGAGTCAAAAGCCAGTTAATGATAAATCTGGGTTGGGTTTCAATGTTAGTGAAAGCAGCTCTGGAGAAACAAGTACTCAGTCACAACTGGTGTATGACAAGTTCAACAAAATGAGATTTGTCAAAGCTAGTGTGATACATGATCCATGCGAGTCGATACGATATGATGACCAGATCTCGGAGCTATTGAATAAGAAAGGAAAGCTGGTATTGGATATGATAGACCCGAGAGTTCTAAGTCTGGTTGGCTAAAGAACAAACTTGACAAGGAAAAGGTAAAAGCTGGATCCAAGTCATTTGTTCAGAACCAACAAAGACATGGCTCTAGGAAGGTCAAATCTGTTTGGAAAAAGATTCAGCCGAGAAGAGATCCAATTGGTCCAAATATCAAACCTAAACGCAACAGCTCTCACCGTACTTCTGCACAGACCCTTATGGACTATCATACTAGGAAAAGTGTCAAAGTAATTCAAGTATGGGTCCCGAAAGGGGTAATCCTATCTGAACCCAAGTAAAATTGGGTACCAAAATCTATTTTCATGATTGCAGGACCACAGGTACCAAGCTGGAAGCGAATCAATCATATGGTACTTGGATAGCGGCTGTGCACGTCACATGACTGGAAACCAAAAGCTGCTATCAGATGTTATCCCACACAAAGGAGCAAAAATTGTGTTTGGTGATAACACTCATGGTAACACTGTGGGTAAGGGTAAGCTTATCCACGGTAACATTTTCATATCAGATGTCTTAGTTGTTGATAATCTGCGTTACAATTTGATTAGCATTAGTTAGCTATGTGACAAGGGTTACATAGTTAATTTTCAACAACACACCTGCACAGTTCAGAGTCCAAATGATCTGACTGTATTGGTAGGTAAACGTTCGGGGAATACCTACATAATCGATTGGTCAGATCAGCTGGGATCTGAACAGCTATGCCTTGTAGCTGACTCTTCCAAGAGCTGGCTGTGGCATCAAAGAATGAACCATCTGAACTTCAAAACACTTGCTAAATTTAGTCAGCATGATATGGTTTCTGGTATGCCAAAAATCAATTTTTCTAAGGACAAGATTTGTGCCGCTTGTCAACTGGGTAAGCAAATTAAATCTACTTTCAAAAATAAAGGCGGTAAACGTTCTTCCCGTAGCTTAGGGATTTTGCATATGGATCTTTTTGGTCCTATACCCGTAACTAACTTAGGGGGAACGAACTATAACCTAGTTGTTATTGATGATTTTACAAAATATACTTGGGTGTTGTTTTTAAAGGAAAAATCTGAAACCGCCGACCAGCTGATATTTCTTTTTAAAACGTTTGCAAAATGACAGATCTTGTTCAGTCAACCGGATAAGAAGTGATCGTGGTACCGAGTTTTTAAATCAAAAATTGACTTCTTATTTGGAAGACCTAGGGATAAAGCATGAGCTGTCAATAGCTATAACTCCTCAGCAGAACGGGTTAGTTGAGAGGAGAAACCGTACTTTAAAAGAAGCTACTAGGTCTATGATTGCTTATTTCGGTATCTCACAAAAATTTTGGGCAGAAGAAGTTAACATAGCATGTTATACTCAAAGCAGATCTATGATTAATAGGATGCACGATAAAATCCCATATGAGATCTGTCATGGCAAGAAACCTGATATATCTTATTTCAAGGTGTTTGGGTGCAGATGTTTTATTCATAATAATTGAAAAAGCACCTAACAGCTTTTGAACCAAAATCTGATGCAGGTATTTTCCTAGGATATTCATCTGTTAGCAAAGCCTATCGCGTATTCAACAACAGAAGTCTAACAGTTGAAGAATCTGCTCATGTTTTCTTTGATGAGACAAGCTTCAGATCCAATTCAGCTGCAAGCCTACATGATTTATGTTCACGTCTGGAATCAACAAGTATTGATGAATCAGATGATGACGTGCCACAACGACAATATTCAGCTGAAACACAACAAGCGCTGGACACACCGCACGACATTGCACAAGATCTGACAGGTCATCCAGTAGTCATAGATTTAACTAACGTTGACTCTATACAGGATCAGATCTCTCCAAGTGTATCAGCTGTTGGAGCCGAATCAACCAACGTTCAATCAGATGTAGTTCAGACAGATGTTGTGCAAACAGATTCTACTATCCATAGACCAACATCTGATGCTCAGGATATAAGCATATCATCTCAATTGGTATCTAGACCAACATCTGACGCACAAGCAAGCAACGCAAATCATCAATTGGTGTTAGAAAATCCAGACGTGGCTATCCAGCAAGAAATCCAAGCAGAACAAGGAACAAATCCAATTGGACTTGATCTCCGGTGGAATAGAAATCATCCACCCGAGCAAGTCATAGGTAACTTCAAATCTCCTGTTCGCACACGAAGCCAGCTATTACATGATCATTTTGATTCAGCTTTCATCTCACATATAGAACCTAAGCAAATAGATGAAGCCTTAGCAAACCCAAACTGGGTAGAATCTATGCAGGAGGAACTTAATCAGTTTAAGAGAAATAATGTATGGCAACTTGTACCTAGACCTTCAAAGCAGTCAGTTATAGGAACACGATGGGTCTTTAGGAATAAACTGAATGAAGATGGAGTAGTAACTAGAAACAAAGCTAGATTGGTTGCACAAGGCTTTAGGCAAATGGAAGGAATAGATATTGATGAAACGTTTGCACCAGTAGCTAGGCTAGAGGCCATCCGCATGTTCCTTGAATATGCTGCTTTCAAAGATTTTAAAGTATTTCAAATGGATGTTAAGAGTGCATTTCTCAATGGCATCTTAACAGAGGAAGTGTATGTTGCACAACCTCCTGGCTTCGTCATTCATACACATCCAGATTATGTTTATAAATTGGATAAAGCTCTATATGGGTTGAAGCAAGCACCCAGAGCTTGGTATGATACACTTTCAAAATTTTTAATCGAGCATGATTTTACAATAGGCACAGTTGATAAGACACTGTTTAAATTTGTTAAAGCTGATCATGTCTTATTAGTTCAAATTTATGTTGATGATATAATTTTTGGGTCAACTAACCCCAAATTGTGCCAGAAGTTCTCCAAGTTAATGCAGGACAAATTTGAAATGAGCATGATGGGGGAGCTGACGTTCTTTCTGGGTTTACAAGTGAGACAAGTGGAGAATGGAATATTCATTAACCAGACTAAGTACAAGAAAGAACTGCTGAAGAAATTTGGCATGGACAACTGTTCCGCAGCTGTTACCCCTATGAGCTCCTCAATTAAACTGGACAAATATGAAGCTGGATCTGCCATTGAGGTATCTTTATATCGTGGCATAATTGGCTCTTTGCTGTACTTAACTGCTAGCAGACCAGACATCATGTTTGCTGTCTTTATGTGTGCTAGATTTCAAGCAGAGCCTAAACAGTCGCATTATATTGTTGTCAAAAGGATTTTAAAATATTTAAAAGGCACTTCCAACGTGGGTCTTTGGTATCCCAAAGACTCAGGCTTTCAACTAATCGGTTATAGTGATGCAGATTACGCAAAATGTAGGATTGATAGTAGAAGCATAAGTGGGACTTGTCAATTTTTAGGGGATCGACTGATTTCCTAGTTCAGTAAGAAGCAGATGTCCATTGCAACGTCCACAGCTGAAGCGGAGTACCTAGCAGCCGGCAGCTGTTGTGCTCAAATACTATGGATTCAACACCAGCTGAAGAACTATGGCATTGATGCTTCTGAAGCGCCCATTCTCTGTGACAACACCAGTGCCATCGCGATCACCCAAAATCCAGTACTGCATTCAAGGACAAAGCACATAGACATCAGGCATCATTTCATAAGGGACCACGTGCTAAAGAAAGACGTCCGGCTGGAGTATGTGTCGACTGAACAGCAAGTAGCTGACATCTTCACAAAGACTCTACCAGACGCTAAGTTTTCTTATTTTAGAAACATATTAGGTCTCTTAGAATTGCCTTGAATTATCTATGCACTAACAATTTGCAGGTTGACAGCTGTTGCGTAACTCAGCTGCAAGTCTTTTGTTCAGGGGGAACGCAAAGACCTTCAGCTGAGGCAAGAATATTGCGTTGGATAAGATCTTAATCGTAGGGGGAACCAGGATCTGAATTGTTAAGCACTGAGTCGGCTGAATATGTGGGATCTGGATACACTCAGATGTCACATATACACATCTGATGCTTATCTGTGATCAGATCCTGCTCTACCCTCAGCGATATATTAAAAATCAGCTGTGAATTTATACAATATTGGCGCCAACTAGTTATTTACCTTTTCACCCTTCGCGGTTAAAATTTTAAATCATTTTAAAATACTTTTCCTATTTCCAATTTTGATTAAAATCTTTTCAAAATCTTTTCAAAATATTGTACGCTCCGTCGGATGAATGACACGTGGTTGTCATCATGCAAAACGTCACATCCAAATTTTCTCTCTACTTCACTGATTAACATATCTGGATACACTCAGATGTCACATATACACATCTGATGCTTATCTGTGATCAGATCCTGCTCTACCCTCAGCGATATATTAAAAATCAGCTGTGAATTTATACAATATTGGCGCCAACTAGTTATTTACCTTTTCACCTCGACGGTTAAATTTTAAATCATTTTAAATACTTTTCCTATTTCCAATTTTGATAAAATCTTTTCAAAATCTTTTCAAAATATTGTACGCTCCGTCGGATGAATGACACGTGGTTGTCATCATGCAAAACGTCACATCCAAATTTTCTCTCTACTTCACTGATTAACATTCCATAGTTATTTACAGTGATTTCTTTCTCTTTTTCACTTACCTTCCGCATTGTATTCTACTGTACTATTGTGTTCGTGTTCTTTGAGAGTTCTTTTGTAGAAAACTTTCAACCGTTCCCGCACTCTATCAACTATCAGGAATGGCATCCTCTTTGTTCACCAACAACTTACACATCTCGTTCGACTCTGTTCTCACAATGGACCATGAGGGTATGGTCGCTATGTTTGAAGCACTTGTGGAAACTGGTCTGAAGGACTTTCTAGGATGTCCGGGAGTTATTTATGAGGATGAGTTGATTGAATTCTTTCAAAATGGGTCTGTCAGGGATGGAATGGTAGTGAGTACTGTAAATGGGAATACCGTGGAGATTTCCGAAGAACTGTTTGCAGAGACTTTTCAACTGCCAGTAGAAGGCCTTACCAATATGAACGATGTCCCGAAGGATGTGGTTTTTGATGCACGGAGCGTGTTCTCATATGATGGTACACAGATTGAAACTTCCAGCAAGAAGCGGAAGATGAAATTTTAATTCATACTCTTAAATGATATTCTGGAAAAGTCCGTCACTGTGAAGGCTGGGTCCTTCGACGCAGTTACCCTTGAACGTTTCTTGATGATGGCTGCCATCAATGGAGGTATTCCGATTAACTGGAGCAAAGTTTTGTTCAATAGTTTTAAGGATATGGTGACAGCGGGATCATGGCAAGCCAAGGGTTTTGCCATTCAAATCAGTCTGTTGCTGGAGGATGTTCCAAACTTGGAATTGGGAGATTCCTCGGAGTTCCCCTCTTCTAGAATCCTAACCAAGAGGACTGTCCATAGGTATATTGTGATTAATTACAAAGTTGGTATGGAGGAAGTGGCAGATATATCCATGGTGAAGAAAACACCCAAGAAAAAGGCTGTGTCAAGGAAGAGACCAGCGGTTGTCACTGATGTTGAACCAACTATAAAGAAGAAGAGGACCTCAAAGATCAAGTCGGTGTCCTCAAAAGACAACTTGGACATTCTACCTGTCGCACAAGAGGTTGTTCCTCTTCAGACAGTTCCGCAAAACGATGGAAGATGAACCAGTAGTAGAGTCTACTGATGAGGAGGTGTGAACAACGTCTGCTGATGACGTGGACATCATTATTGAACAAGTGATTGCAGTGACCGCTCAGTTGGAGATGGATAGAGGAGAACCAGATGTCAGTAAAACAGATGTTGGGGCTCAGGAAACTCACAGAGCTGATGATACGGATCAGTGGTTTAATCTTTCCTATGAGGAGTTGTATGCAGCTGATAGACCGGTTGAAATAGCAAGTGATACGGATGAAGACATAGAAACAGTTGATTTTGGAACAGCTGTTGGAGACCAGCAGTTGCAGACTTTGGCTGAAAATGAGCGCAGTGCCGATGCTTCAACTGTCTATATTGCGACAGAGCCAGTGGACGAAGTGGAGATGGCAACTGATGAACAGTCTGCAAGTGAGAAGACCTCCACTGATGAGGCAATGTCTTTGGAAGACATTTTTTTGTCGAATCCAGTAGATTGCCCCTTGCCTTCTGCTGCTGTGGAAATAATGAAAATTCAGCTGGGAAAGCTTATTTCTATCCCAGGGGTCGATGAAGAAAACTGGTACAAGGCCAGTCTTCCCAAGACTCCTGCGACTGATAAGGGAAAGTCACCCCTTAAAATTAGACATCCGATCAAAGGAAATCCCGCCAAAGAACAATTTTCTCTGATTCTTGCGGACACTGAAGTCCTTTTACAGTTGCGAGTGGAAGTGATCGATGAGGTGGATAGATTCTTTAATTCTTTTAGCTTCAAGAAGTTACCTCATCTGAAGATCGAGGAAATATCTGCTAAGGAGGCACTCATTTTGTCTTGGGCTGAAACAGACTCTACGCGGGTAGCTCTTCAACGGAGGAAGTTTATACTGACGAAATACAGAGAGTTGTTGATCAGGAAATTCTTAGAGGCCAGGAAGATCAATTTCGTTCCCGATGATGGTACTTCTGCCACTGTCCTCAAAGTTCTGAAATGGTTATCCGATCTTCATATGTTTATGTTAGAAGAACTGAAAGAACAGACGCTGGCACACGGTCTTAGTTGGGAGAAGACGTGTTGCTCAAAACTCTTTGAAGGAAGACCTCGTGATCGTGGCGCTGTTATTGCCAGATCAAATACCAATTTTCGGTCTTCTTGTTGGATAAGGACGATGATCAAGGTTGATGGCTCATGGGTGATTGAGCCGTGCGCGGATTTTTGGAAGCCTTTTCCAGGGCCTGTTGTTTGTACAGAAGTTCCGCGCCAGCTATCCTATGTGGACACTCTTCCACCAGTCAGTGAATTTTTCAAGGTAATGAAGAAGCAGTGGGCAGATGTTTGTATGGAAGTAGCCAAATTCTTTGTCTCAGAGAAAATGCTGTCAGTAGGGTCATTAAATTTCTGTAGAGCTTTATCAGTTGTGGAGTCAGTCCCAGCTTTTGAATTTGGAAGGCCAAATGTTACTTCTTGGGGATGGTTCCAGCTGGGTACAGCGTCTGTCAGATATTGTCTTATGTGAATTTGAGTACAGTTGATATTAGTAATATTCTTTCAGTTATTGTTCAAGACAGATCAGTTGCTACCGGATTTGATTCAGTTGTACAGAGTTCATCAGTTTTGCTTCATACAGATTCTAGTTCAGTGTTTGTGAATGAGGATGACCAGATGGATATGGATCACCGATCAGATTCTCCAGATCTCTCAGATGATTCTTCCATTCGTTTTGATGACAATGATACAGCTGCTACTTCGACTTCTCTACCCTCTGTTGCTATCGATTTCATAGAGTTTTTCGTTCAATTGCGCGCTTCTATCGATCAAGTTCATTTTGAACAAATCAGGTGAAAAGACGATGCTGATAAACTCAGGGACATTCTTCTTATGCACATCCGAGATCTTCAAAAGCAGTTTAATGCAAGATTTGATGAACAGGACAAAGGGTACAGGGCATTGCTTACAAATATGCGCAAAGATATGCGTGATCACAAGACTGCCCTGTCGCTAGATGTTGTCAAATCTCAACAGAGGATTAGCACTCAAGTGGCTGTTGCTGATTTCGATAATTTTGATGTTCGGAAAGAGGTTAAAGAGATAAATGCTAAAGTAACAGAGTTGGATGGGCAGGTTGCTACCATTAGAAGAGAATTGCTTGATTTCCGTGCACATGCACAGGAGAATTATAACAATCTTTCCTCTCAGTTGGGTGAACTTGTTGCCTATATTAATCGTTTTGATGTTCGGAAAGAGGTTAAAGAGATAAATGCTAAAGTAACAGAGTTGGATGGGCAGGTTGCTACCATTAGAAGAGAATTGCTTGATTTCCGTGCACATGCACAGGAGAATTATAACAATCTTTCCTCTCAGTTGGGTGAACTTGTTGCCTATATTAATCGTGGTAATGATAAAAAGGGGAAAGATAGTAGCAGCCACCACCCTCAACCGCCTCTGATGATCAAAACAGACCAGGTGGTGGCAGTGGTAGTACACCAGATGATCAGAGCAGATATGGTGGAGTCTCTGTCAGCAGAGATGTTGGAACAAGAGGCAGCGGTAGTGAAAGTCAGAGAAGAGGTGATAAGAGTGGATCAAAGAGAAAACGATCCAGTGGTGGTGGTGAGTCGTCGGTTCGTGGTATATTTTACGGACCGTATCTTTCGCCTAAACGAGACGCCGAATATTGGATCACGGGGAAGAAACAGTTTTAGGATATTTTCTTTCAGTTCTCCTTGTACAAATCTTTTGTATGATTGATTGTGAATGGAATTTAGAATTTCAACAGACCCTTGTGAAATTTATTTTTGACTATCTAATTAAGTCTAAAGGCTGCTAAGTTTTGTCATCACCAAAAAGGGGGAAATTATTAAGATAAAATTTATTAGTTTTGGTGATAACAAAATAAGACAGTGCTAAATTCAAGATAGCATCTAGACAGTCAGACGTTGAAGATTATCAACTACGTATTTGGAGCTAAGTATATTTCAGACGTCGGGTTGATCTTCAGCTGTTGGTTATTGTTAGGATAAAATTTATAGTTTTGGTGATAACAAAAAGACAAGATAAATCTAGTCATTCAGACGTTGATAACAATAGTTGAGTATTCAGTCGACAGGCAATCCAGACGAGAGCTACAGTATAACCAGTCGTTGGGTATTCAGACGTAGGGATATTGATTCAGACGTTGAGTTTATCATGTAACCAGTCGCAAGCTACAGTAGATCGGTTATTCAGACGCAAGGTATTTCTCTCAGTTGAGTATCCAGCCGATGGGTAATCCAGACGCAAGCTTCAGTGGATCATTTATCCAGACGCAAGCTACAGTGGATCATGTATCCAGTCGCTACCTACAGTAGATTATTCATTCAGTCGCTATCTACAGTGTATTGCATATCAATAGTTGTCTAGAGTAAAATTGCATTATCAGTCTATGGACTATATAAACCAGTCGGGAGCTACAGTAGATCATATAACCAATCGGGAGCTACAGTGGTCTATGTAACAAGTCAGGAGCTAGAGTGATTTGTGTAACCAGTCGCTGATACTTGGTGTTTGCGTATAGTAAAACTACGTCGTTTAAATTAGTTAAAATGACAGCGTTCGGGTTAACGCTAGAAATCAGTCGTTGGGCTATGGATGAATCCAGTCGCTGGAATAATGTGCATTTTAAGGTAATCAGCAGTTGTAGCTATTCAAATATTCCAGTTGCAACATCATAAACGACGATGAAGGAATTTCAGGCGCAAGCGATAAAGTGACTCAAATACGATCGATTACTCAAATTGGAAAAGATCAACAGGATCGTACAATTGCCTGGAATTAAGGAGACAACATCGGTACTATATTGGGTAAATAGTACACATTCATAGAGGGCGTTATACGATGTTTGCATAGAAATGGAAACACGACAATTTTCTTATGACGCTGTGCAATTTACCATGTAGTGGAGCAGTATTGACGGTGTACGATCGACAGAAATTCAAAAAGGGGATTTTATTTCCTTTAGAGATTTTAATGACCGTTGAGAACGAAGACTATAAATAGCAGCAGTTTGAATTGAAGGAAAACAATTCGCTATTATCAACTTGCCGTCAATCTGTCGATTTTGTATCTCAAATATACTCTGAGCCTATTGCGAACTTGAAGTGATTCTCACAAAGCTCAAACTCGAAGAACACAAGCTTTCAGTCTTCATAAGATAAATCTTCGAGTCATCATCTGATTCACCATTGTTGAATCGATTTCCTTGTATAAGAAATCATAGGATTTTACAGTCTCAAGTCTTTGTTCTCATTGTTATATTATTCGATTGAGTCTGTAACAAACGTGCTATCAAAAGCCGTTTGACATATTACCAAGGGTTGTAAAACAGCAGCTGCGACTGCTTTGTGAAGTTAGTGGTGCTAGGAGTTCATACAAGTGAGGCTTGTGTGACTGGGTGTGTGCAGAAGGCCTGTACAAATCAAAGCTTCTAGTGGATCCTTCCTGAAAAGGAAGAAGGGAAGACGTAGGATATTTATATCCGAACTTCCACAAACAAACTCTGACCTCTTACTATTTACATTACGCATTTATTCATTGAGTTATATGTTCAAAAATTAATCGGCCTTTTTCCGCACATACTTTGTTGGCCGAGAGATTTGATTAAACTGAGATCCTTAAATCTGGTAACTCGGATTTAAGTTAAGCAGCGCTTGTAAAACTATTTTAAACGATTTCGAAAATTTAAAATCAAAGGAGTTCATTCAACCCCCCTTCTGAACTCCTGCACTTGTTTTGATCTTATTTTGGGACTATCAATTGGTATCAGAGCCTGCGCATCTCATTTATTGAACAGTTTGTGTTTGTGCTTTATCGTATATCAATATGTCTACTTCTCACAACAAGATTCCTTTGTTTTCAAGCGAGGATTATGATGACTGGAAGATACGTATGCAAGCGCATCTGGCTGCCCAGGACAATGAAATGTGGGTGGTTATCACTGAAGGACCGCTGAAAATAATGAAGCCAAATTTAGCTTTTGCTATATGAAATGGCGAGCCTCAGTTCCTTGAGAAGAGCAGACATGAGTATACAAGTGAAGACAAGAAGAAAGCCAACTTAGACAATGTGGCCAGGGACATTCTATACAAGACGCTGGACAAAGACAAAAACATGTTCAGTAAAATCAAAACCTGCGCCACAGCTAAAGATATTTGGGAAAAGCTGACCAGATATGCGAAGGAAGTGACGAAACTAATGAGAACAATTTAACAGTGGCTCAGCAGAAGTACGAGTCAATAAAGATGAAGGAAGGAGAGACGATGACAGAGTTCGATGAGCGATTCAGCGCTGTGGTGATTGAGGTAAACAGTTTGGGCAAAGAATACAGTAACAGAGGGTTGGCGTTGAAGGTCATGAGAGCATTGCCCAGAGAGTGGGACGTGAAGACAATGGCGATGAGGGAATCAAAGGACCTGAACCAGCTAGAACTTCACGATCTGTTCGCGAACCTTAAGGCGTATGAGTTCGAATTGGAAACAAGAGTAGAAGCTGGACCCTCAACATCCCAGCCGACAAAAGCACTAGCTGCTACAACTACTGAACAGTGCTCTCCAAGCACAAGCAAGACAGCTGATCAACTCAACGACGACGTCATGTCCCTCTTCGTTAAAAAGTTTTGGAAATACTTGAGAATATCCTATAACCCTTCTACTCCTTACAATAATCATAAAAATGATAAAGCTGTATTTGATATGAAATGTTTTAACTGTGAACGTCCAGGGCATTTTGCAGCTGATTGAAACAGACCCAAGAAAGACGATAGATACAAGCGAGATGACAAGGGAACTGATGATAGATACAAGAAGGAGGATCCATACAACAGAGATGACAAATCAGATGAAAGAGCTGTGGATAGATCGAAGGAGAAATTCAAAGATAGACGGATGAGGACACGAAGTGACAAAAGATCCAGCCGCAAGCATGATCACAAAGTACTGGTGGCTGATGAAAGCACCAAAAGCTGGGCGGACACTGATTCAGAATCTTCATCCAGCAGCTCCTCATCAAGCGATAGTGAACAGGAGGAGGTTCACTGTCTCATGGCTGACCAAACATCAACGACGAGGTATTTGACTTCTCC